>NDXB01019889.1:0-18694 GCA_002631895.1 Agapornis roseicollis | reverse complement strand
AAACTTTTTTCTTTTTTTTTTTTTTTTTTTTTTTTATTCCTGACACTTTCACCTCAAAACATCACCTTTTATTAATGCTTTGTTTCTCCTTCCTTTTGTCAGCTGTCACAGCAAAGAGATCTTGTAAAAGCCAGGTCAGAACAAAGTAAATACTGTTCAACTCACACTGAAGGTTTGTCTGTATATGCTGACCTCGCTGTTATCAAGCAGGATGCAGGAGGAAACTCTGCTAATCATCATGACTTGCAGCATCAAGTGCTAAGCAGGCTGGCTGCCCAGTGGGCTGAGGTGTGCCTGTGTGCACGTGTGCATATGTGTGTGTGCACGCGCTTGCATGCACACATTACTTTGCCTGCTTATGATCACGTTGCAAGTCTCCATGCAGAAGATCCTACACATTCCAGGAAAGTACAGCCTGTTTCCAAACATCCACCATGGAATAAAAAATAAAATGACATCCCCTCTTCCCTGCCTTTCAAACCAGAGAAAGATCATTCTGTTAAACTGGACCAAGTCCTCAGCTGGTGTAAAGTGGCATCGCTGCCAGGGCTGCTGTGCTGAGCTCAGTAGTCTCAGTGTATACACTCAGCTGCTGACGTATCTGTACCAAAGCTCCATCTTTCTACATAAATTCTGATTGAAAGCAAAAATAGTAAAAATGTGCACAGGGCTGAGAAAAGTACTGTAGAGGAAAGTCCACAATGGAGAGCTGAAGTCAGATGGAGATGATTAAGATTTAATTGACAAGTATATTTTTGTTCATGCTCATTTGACCTACCTGATCAACCAAATCAGGAGTGTACTTTTCACAAATTCCTTCTCCAGGCTAAAAGAGAAGAGAGGCACTTGTAGGGAATGACTGAATTTGGTTTGGAAATTGAAATCTCCGTTTGGATCTACCAGTCTCCCACTTACATATGTTGAAAGTTGCCCTTGGTGGGTCACTGAGTTAAAGGGAGGCTCCGCTTTGCCTCATTGCTTTTGAATGTTGTGTAATTAGAGGAAAGACCCAAGGCCAGATTCAAATTAGCCCTGTAGACCAGCATATTCCCTTTGGCTGTACTTTCCTGTGTTATCTCTTTGCAAGTGGAAGCAGACTTCAGAACTATCTAAGCCAGCTTCTCACATGATGCAGCACACCAGTGATGTGGAATCACAAGCTGTTGCAATTTGCTCATTTACTATGTACACACCAGCCCTGTTTCCCAGAACAGCCATTGTGACAAGCTGTATGTGAGCATGTAGTTCACTGTAAGCAGAACCTACGAGTAATGAGAAATGTTCTCTCTTTTCACCACGGAAGTGTTCAGTCATTTTAAAATAGCCCAACCAATACCTCATCTACCATTTATCTCCAGGGACTATTCTGCAGCCTGGCACCTCTCATGGTTAGGAAATGATGCATCACAAATGTCACTTTCAGAATCATATTTTCTCCACATCTTGCCCATTCCCATGTTCAATTTTTCTTTAATTCCCTGCAAATATTTGACTAATGCTCATCACCAGACACTGGCCTGGAACTTCAAAACCTGGCTCTGAACGCTGCCGATTTATATGAGAGATGTGTCTTTTCTACTTGCTTTAGAAGAAAGATCCAGATCTGATCAAGAATGCAGAGTAGATGCAATTTTCAAGGCTAGTTCAAAAATTTGGCTCAAACTCTATAATCTGTCCTTTGCTCTTCACATGCTTCTCCAAGGCCTGAAGTGTAAAAGTACAAGAATATTTGCCTGTAGGATTCTATTTGACGTTCATCTTCTAAATGGTTTTCAGTATGGTGGCAAAGTTGGAAGAGCTGATGTGGCTTTCAATTAAAGCAGTTTCTTTCCTGGTTTTTTGTTTGTTTGGTTGGTTTTGGCAGAGACCAGGAAATACGTATCGACAAAATAATAGTAATGGCCTGAGTCAACAGCAGGTCCCTCAGTGAACTGTAAGTCCTGCTCAATGAAAGCTTTTGTGTGGGTCAGTACGTGGTAGAAAATGATAGACCTTAACACAGATATGCTGGTAGTCCCACAATAACAGTTTTATATGTACACAGATGCTGAACTGTTCAAAAAGATAGTGTCTTTTTCATTTTCCAACATTTGGCAAAGGAAATCACGTTGTGGTTATGGATTGGGTGACTATCACCCTGGTCAGCAAGGCAGGTATGATTTATTTATCAGCTTTACAGTTTTCTACAAAGGGTAAAGGGGAGGGGGAGGTCTGGAGTGGGCTGCAGGAGAAAAGAAGAGAGTGGGGGAAGGAGACAGGGAAAAGCAAGATTTATATCCAGATGGGAATGTTGAGACAAGGGTGGGAGCCACGGCAGGGAAGGAGCATTCACAATGAAGGCTATTCATCAACTCTTGCAGCAACATGGCTCTGAAATGTAAAGGGCTAGAAAGTATTCCTTCAGCTCCATCACCATGGGGCCTGGGGTTCCAGCAAGGAAGCAGCTACACACTGGTAGCTGCACAGCTTGGAGCTCAAACATCCAGTATTGAGATTGCATCTGGCTTTGAGGATCACAGAGAGGCTTTTTTTCCTTCTAAAACTCCTTGTACACCCATAAGAAAGTACCTTCCAGCATCTCTTTCATCATCTGTCTCTGAGCAAGGTGGGCTGCATCAAGAGCAACAGAGTAATGAAATAAAAGCACAGGAGGTACACAGGGTGCTTGGTACTTAAAGTTTTAGGATTACAGAAACATAGAAGAATTTAAGGTTGAAGAGACCTTAGAAGGACTCTGTTCTAACCTCCTGATCAAAGCAGGGTCTGCCATGAGATCACCCTGCTTTAATACCACAGACTGTGTTCCCATCATGACAAATTACCTCATTTTTTGATATCTTGGGTAAATTTGGCTGTTTGTTATCACTGGAGGAATATTTGGCTAGCACCTTTGAGGAATCAAATACATCCTAATTACAAAATCATACAAATAGTCATAATGCAAACAAACAAAACTGAAATAATATAGACATTAGTATTTATACTTTATCTTCAGTAAATCTTAGAGTTTTCAGAGAAAAATACAATTCATCTGGAAAGTCTCCTAATTTATCATCACTGTCACCATGTGTATTTCCAATGCAATAATATGTGATTGTTGATGGTGTAAAATTGCCAGAATTTCACTCATTTTGGGGGGTTGAAGACAGTTTGATAATCAGCTGAACATCAGGTCCAATTTCTCTTTTTTCCTTGTTGTTCATATAATCCATTTATAATCTGGCTAGTCTAGCAAGAATGACAATAATGACTCATCCCAACCTGAAGCAGGCATGTTTATTTGTCCTGCTGGGATACCCTATAGATTAGAAAGAGATTAATTGCCCAGAGTAGAAGTCTGGGAAGAGGACTCTTCCCTTTTCAAGGAAGGTTTTCCTGCTCTTCTCTCTGTCCATGCTAGCCTGGAAAAACCAACTGCCCTTCCCCAACTCCCTGGGCTCAGTGCATTAATTCATGGCGCTACAGACCTTGGGTTGCACTGGGATGACCTTGTACATAATCATGAGGGCCTCTGTCAGGGGAATGTGAAGGTGTCCTGAAAGCAGGAATAAAATCCTCACTAGATGTGTAGTCAAGACTCCTTGAAATACTCCCATAAAGCCTGTCAGATCAAATCTCAGTAACTTGTAACAAAACGCTTGAGTTGAAGGCATCTGGGGAGCTCTATGATGTGACTCAGACCTTGAAGGCAATGCACTTGGTTCCAACAGAAGGGAAGGTGAAAGAGAAAAAGTCACAGGAAGTTCACATGGCCACCATACACCCTTACCTGCTGGTTACAGATGGCTCATGTGAATGCTCTCACAGATAATGACAGCAAATGGATATTTGTCATTGAAAAAGTGGCCATTGTTTATTTAGAAACAGGTGAAGTAGATTGATCTGAACAAAAGCAAGTTAAATATTAGCAACTTAACTACTTTTAATATTGTCTACTTTTCAAGCAAGCTGTTTTAGCATTACCATAAGGCACTTGTAGGATGAATGTTATACAAAAATCCAATACGTATATCTCGAGTGGTGGGCTCCAATTTTTAAGCAATGTTTGTTCATTGTTCGAGAATTTTGTAGGATGAGTTTAAGAATTTCACTTTAATGTTGTTTATAAGCAGAGTGCATATGGAATTTTCCCTCACCAAAAATCTTTTGTTTCCCCCTACCATTCTAAATAAAGACAAAGCCAAAAATATCATGTTAAAAAAAACTTATTGAAGAAGTATTCACATTGCATCAGTTGAAAAATTTCAAATTTGGTTCTACCCCATTTCAAACCTTGTTTTTAATTTAATATATAAAAACAGCCCAGCCAGAGAGTAGTTTTAAACAAACAAACAAAAAAAATCCCACCTTCTTTTCATTTTGAAAATGCTGGAATGGGATATTTCAACAAATCTTAACAATATTTTACAATTTCAAATGCAGAGCATGGTCAAAAACATCTCTTTCCCCCAAAAGTCATTAATTTGGATTAATCTACAAATTCCAAAGTAATTAATGATTTTTAGTAAATTCCCTGAGCAGCTTTTTTGAGTTTACAAAAAGTTTAAAAGATACTACAACAGTTCCTCTCTCTCTGCACTTGTGACAGAGCCCAGCACAAGTCTACATATGTAGTTTGGGTCTCTAGCTTGACTGTTATATTAATTCATAGCAGTTTTTGCTTAAAAGCACATTCTAGCTGCTGAACAAAACGTAATGGTAGTGTCTCCTGCAGTGGCACCTTGACTTTTGTGTGGTGTTGCTTCTGTTAGGTTTGCTTGCGAAGGCCATGCATTCATCAGTAGTGCAGGAAAGGATGAACTTTGATTTCTGTCTCTGAAGAGCTTCATATGGTGCTATTAGATCACTGGGTGGTTTTTAGTTAATTCTCATGTGCACTATTTCCTTCCAAAATTATCATTAGTTTCTCTGAGGGTTGAACTTCCTGATTCCTAAAGAACTCCCATAAGGAGCCCCAAATGAGGCTGGAAATAAACTGATTTGGGCAAACCCAAACGAAATACCTCACTCTTGGTATTTGTAAGCCTGTGTATTTCCTCGTAACTGCATTTGATACCTCAGTGAGAACAGGGAGAAATGGATGTGAAATCTAATCAGCTCATGGTATTTCCAGCATCCAGGTACTAGAAGCCAAGGAAAAAACTGACTCCCCCAGCTCAGTGACTAACCCTCAAGGAAGTTCATTTAGGCATGCACTCTAAACATATTAAACACAGAAAAACCAAAACAAATTTAAAAGGAGTTGTGTGTTTCCACCCTTTCATTGAAAAAAAAAAACTCAGGTGCCTGTTGTGGTTTAAGCCCAGCCGTAACTCAGAACCACGCAGTCTCTCTCTCACTCCCCAGTGCTTAGTGGCAGGCATTTTCCCTTTCTAAATGCTACCTATGGGTAAGCAAGAAACTTCAGAGTACATCCAGATGAAGCTGGTAACAGCATCAAAAAGGTGAATCATGGAAAGTAGATGACATGAGTGCTTTGTTAAATGGGTCATTGAAGGCTTAAGCAAGACCTTGTGATGGAGCTGAACAGATAACTCTGTAGATGGAAGCTGATTCCCAGACTGTCACTGAAAGACTGTTAGTAACTTTCCAGGTTATGCTGAGTGATCTGCAGATTCATTGGATACTGTTGCCTTTACTATGCAGGTTCATGAAAAGATGGTTCGTGACAGGCCAGATGAAACTTTAAGTGTTAACAAGGGTCCATGGCCAGCAGCTGGGAAACTAAAATCACGTCATTCTCCACTGACCCACTTAGTGATTATTTCTTAATTCTACATTATCTTCGTATAAAATGATCAGAACATTTTTGGAGGGGAAAAAAATAAAAAAACAAAACAAGCGGAAAAACAACAACACACCCTTCTTGGGAAGCTGAAGATATTAATTCTAGCCATTTGTGGTGATTATTTCCATGGTTTTTCTGCAGCCCCAGGACAAATGAATACCCAGTCTCTGCCTTGAAGACTATATAAATAGCACTACACTAATCTTGTGAAGGGCATGAGAGGGTCAAGAAAAGAAAGGAATTACTTAGCATAGCCCAGGGGAGCAGAGTTTCTAGTGAAAAGGTGAAGCTAAGAAGTGGAATTTGTGGCTTAAACATTATCATAGTGCTTTTAGATATGTATTTGACCTTTAAATGGTGTCCCAAGAGATAAGAGGAGATCTTAAATGCTTGAAACATTTCAGTTAGATTGGACTAAATTCCTGAAAATATTTGGCAAGGAGTTAGCCTTCAAAGGAAATAGATGAGCTAATTAGCTTCTTTTCCATCTCCAGCTACCATGTCTTTGTGTGTTGCCAATGCTGTGTGACCTTAGAAAGGAAAGTGTGGGACATATCTGTAATGTTGTACTATACATAGTGCTGTATTTCCATGCACAGCATCAGGACCTCTGGCACTGAGCAGGACACAAAAAAGGATACTTAAAATAAATAAGGATACTCATGAATAGTAAGTCTAACTTTTTCAAAGGGAGCTGATGCAACAATCATTCTTCAGTCACCAGTATGTCCAGTTTCTGAAATGCCATTAAAAAAGAGCAACATATTTTCACCCTGCTATCTACTACTGGTTAGCAGAATGATCCCAGCACATAACTACTTAGTAGCCTAATAGGGAAACACTTCACATGCAATATCTCACTGTTGATCCCTTGCTGTTCATGTCACAATATTCTTCACACGATAAATCATCTTTCTTGAAGTGAGCCACTAAAAGGATTCTTCTACCCCCTTCCCCTGCTAGATTTGTTCTTAAATTTCCAAATGGAACCATAGAATCATAGAATAGTTAGGGTTGGAAATGATTGAAGCAAACAGACTATGAAGTGTAGTTATGGCTGCAATCAGAAAAAATCACTACCTCCAAAAATTTACCCTGCTTGACTATTAATTTATTTCTTGTCAATTGTTCTCAGTCCCTTTCTTCTCAGCTTGCATATCAAAAATGAGAATGTTCTCAGCTCCTAATGTCACAAAAAAATCAGTTACAGTCTTCATCTCTCCTGCCCTACTACTAGTGAAGAACTCATTAGGAACAGTTTGGACAAATAGGTTGCAAGCTTCATACAGCAGCAAGCATTAGTTATGGTTTCAAAATCAGTAATTGCCCAGGAGAGGCAAGCTCCTAGCAGGAGACAACCTGGTGTTAGGTATTCATCTCTGTGCCATATATCAGCTGGATTGCTGCAGATCAATATATCTGGTTATGAAAACTTCATCATTTTGGAAATGTCAAGAAAAGGAAGTTAATCTTCTGGATGTGCAAACCATTATCTTTTGGGAAGAACTGGTATAAATTAGTCATTGATCTGAATAACTGGGAACAAAAATTATGGCCATCTCTTCAGAAATGCTGGTGATTTCTCAGGCACCAATGGACATGCAATTTCTTAGAGCCATTACTACATGCTAGTCAGGATCAATTAGACACTGAGGGAAAGGAACCTTCAGGTCTTGAAGAAAAGATGATGTTCACAAAATAGAAGTTGATGAGGTTGGCACTGGTCTTCGTCCCCTAGCATGCAATTATTGCCTATGAGATACTAAAGTATCAGCATTGGCAGTATGCAGATTAAATTATGACTGTATATATGTATATTATGTGACACACCAGGAATCTCTTCCGGAGTCACCATTTTTATATACAGTGGAATTATGGATTTTAGCTTTCCAGAACAGATTTCTAGGGTATTTTTTAAGTGTCCCCAGAGGACTGAGGCTGAGAAACCAGACGTGTAGCATCAGGAAGTAGTTATAGCTGGAAAATCTCTCCTTCTCTAGACAAATCTTGTCTCAGTGATCTCCTTTTGCCATCACAGCCATAGCAACACTGCTAGCAAAAGATGAAAGATGTCTGACAACTTTGTTCCCCTGGAACCACAGAGCTTTCTACCATAAGGATAACTTTCATGTGGAAGAGACACAGAACTTTTTCCGGGAGTGGGTCCAACACTTTGAAACAAATCCTCACAGGACAGGAGAACCCTCCCAAACCTCACTACCTTCAGGTCCATTTGCATGCCAAGTGATTTCCTTCTTACCTCCTGCAGTGTAAATGCGCAGAAATGCATGCATATTTACTTAAGCCTTCCCCAGCTATGACCTTCCACTACTCCCATCTTTCCTCCTGCTCTTTGCAATGCTTAATCATAACTGGGAGGTGTGCCAGGACTTATGAATATTATCATAAGAATCAACAGTAGACAACACGAATATGTTCTTTTAAGTCAGTTGATGGTAAGAGTATGGGGAGAGAGAGGCAAACTCTAGGACACATCAACCCACAAATGAAAAAATCCAGCAGAACATAAAAAGTTGCCACTGGAGATCTAGTTTGGTGCAGCAGATTTACACACAGATCAAACACTCAGAACTGACAACACCATGAAAGCTGAGGCAAGGGCAAGCTTGGCAATTTTCAATAAACCACAGCCAAACAGTGGAAAAGGGCCCCTTCCTCTTTTGACAAAGAAAAGAAGTAAAATCACCAGCAGGGTAAAGCAGGTCTTTGAAAATCAAGAATAAAAATTAGTTTCCTCCTTTTTTAAAAAAAAAAAAAAAATAAAATAAATTCTACCTTTTATTACCTAGAAAATATTCTTTGGGATTGAAATTCCTTGGGTGTTAAGAAGACAGGGCACTGGGTCTGAAACCAGGGAAAATGTAGTAGTTTAGAATTAAATCAGCACCTACTCTTTTCCTGACAGAAAAAACACAGATGTCTTCCAAAATTGTTTGCTCTGGTGAATATTTCAGCTGCATGGAGCATGTCTGACTCTCTTCCTTGTCTTTCCTGTCTGTGGAGTGTTTGACAACATTTTAACATTCTAAAAACCAGTCCAGATGCTTTGTGCACCTACAGCCCAGTCCCTGCGTACCTGTGACCTGCTCACCCTGAGTACAGTCTATTCACAGTTTGACAGCTAAGCGGTGTCTCTTATTTTTCTCTCCCCACAGATTTTCCAAGAGCACTGTCAGCAGTAGTCTTTCGGAAAATCCTTCCCCTCAGACATGGGAAACTGACTAGTTATGACAATCCTGGCTTGCAGCAGGACTGATAGCAGGAACTGTAGGGAAACTCATTTGGGGTGACCACCATTCAGGGTGGGTTTAGTCTTTCCAGACTCAGCATCGGAGTCAGGCTGGAAGAACCACATCAGGCTTCCTGGTTTCTGTTCTCCACTTTGCACATACCCTGACAGGTCCAGCATATACTTGGATTTTTATTTTTTTTATTTTTTTTTTTTATTATTTTTATTTTTTTGGATGGGTACAGCTCCACCTCATGCCATTAAAACTTGCCTTCCATTGGCAACCATTCCCTCCACCAGCACCAGTGCCAGCGAGAAAGTGGTGTACATCAGCCCTGTGATCTGAGACGGCTGTAATCAATAGTGGGGCAAAGGGGAGTGGCTGGTACAGGCAGGAGCTGACTATGCTGCACTTATCCTAAGGAGCTGAGAGCTGGAGCACTGCAGATAGGAGCAGGGAAAGTGCTGAGTGACTGTGCATCTGAAAGAGAACAGACCCTGCCTTATCCTGAAGTGGGAAGTTCAACCAAAAGGGATTTTGCTGTTTCAAATTACAGGCTGGTGCCTCCAGGGAAATGTGGAAGGGGCTGCCACCTCCTGAAATAGCAGCAGCAGCAGGGGCAGCATATTCAGATGGGGAGTGTTAGGGTGCCATTTAGGAGTCAGGATTGCTGCAAGATATGATTCTATGATTCTAAGATGGCCTTTGGGTTCTAAGGTCACAGACTATCAAGATGCTGCTCATCACTGCCTGACCCTTTCTTCCATCCTCTCCCCACTTCTACCAGGAGCTAGGGGAAAGCATGCAGGGGCCAAGCCCTGTTGCATCAAGAACCAAGTTAAATCTTGTGGTCAGGAGCCTTTCCCTCCTAATCACTCCCCCTTTTCTCACTGAACCCAAAGCCTTTGGCTACACAGGAGCTTAAATGTTTTCCTGCCACCCTGATCAATTACAAGAATGCAGTGACTGGTCTTAATGCTTTAATCCTCCCATTGTCTTTAAAAGCTTTTTATATCATCACCAATGAAGATTGCCTGTCTCAAGGGTTTTCCTGCTTCTCTGGCTGGGTTACAGCAGTGGGGTAGGGGTAGAGGAAGGGAGGTATGGGGAAGAGAAGAGGACTGGATCATTGCCAGCCTTTAAAAGGCTGCTTAAGCATTTTTCTGTGGCTTGCAGCGTTTTACTCAGCGAAGTCTCCCAAGCCACAGAATGTGCCCCTACTTGTATAACATTACGAAGTCAAGATGATTAGAGTGTAAGCTTCATCCCTCTGGAAGCTGCCCTTTTGTCTCAGGGGCGTAACGATACATTATTCATCCTTGTCTAGTTCTTATCTTGTTAATGCACTGCGTTATTTCTTCTCTGCCTCCCTTCCCCACTCCTGTACACACACCTCCCTCTACTTCAGTTAATGGAACAAGTGTGTGTCTTTAATACTTTCCAAGGCTCAGGACTGTATCAGCATTTGTGTGTGCATTGCACACACATTTTGGAGTGAAGCCTTCCAGCTCTACTTCCTGCCTCCTCTGGTCAGCTTGGCACACAGTTGAAACCCTTGACTTGTAAATTCCCCAGTGCTTCAGGTTTGTGCCCCACTGGATACTGTCACATCAGCTTGAGGCTCAAACTGTGCCTGTCTGTAGTGCACAGATCCACAGATCCTCACTAGTACATTTAATTTGCTCATTCTCATCTTCATGCCTCCTTCTCACAACATGCCACCATCCTGCTGTCCCAGTAACTGCCTCCATCTTACAGTATGTTCTTCTGAACTGGAGGAGAGGGATCCCTTGATATGCCTGAGATCACCAAAGATCACCATGGAGAACCAGTCTATCAGAAGTGGCCTGTGATCTCTGTGTGTTCTCATGTACATGAGAATCACTTGCAAAGCTTTCAGAAGAAGTTGTTTTGTGCAGATAGGAGTCACTGCAATGAGCCAGGAATACTCCACGAGATACTGACCTGGGGAAATGACTCTATTTGGACAGAGAAAGAAAATCTTCACAGCTTTAGAGAACTTAAACACCATGGTTAAAAGAAATCCCAGGGAGGAAATTCACTTTGGAGTTGAAGCAAAAGGAGAAGTAAGGGCATCCAGACTCCCTTTTTGAATCTCAACATTATAGAATCATAGAATCATAGCACAGTTAGGGTTGGAAAGGACCTTAAGATCATCTAGTTCCAACCTCCCTGCCATAAGCAGGGACACCTCACACTAAATCATGTCACCCAATGCTTCATGCAATCTGGCCTTGAATACTGCCAGGGATGGAGCACTCAACTTCCCTGGGCAATCCATTCCAGCATCTCGCCACCCTAACAGGAAAGAATGTCTTCATTATATTCAATCTAAACCTCTCCTGTTTAAGTTTTAACCCATTGTCCCTTGTCCTGTCACTACAGTCCCTAATGAAGAGTCCCTCCTCAGCATCCCTATAGCCCCCCTTCAGATACTGGAAGGCTGCTATGAGGTCTCCATGCAGTCTTCTCTTCCCCAGGCTGAACAGCCCTTCTCAGCCTNTCTAAACCTCTCCTGTTTAAGTTTTAACCCATTGTCCCTTGTCCTGTCACTACAGTCCCTAATGAAGAGTCCCTCCTCAGCATCCCTATAGCCCCCCTTCAGATACTGGAAGGCTGCTATGAGGTCTCCATGCAGTCTTCTCTTCCCCAGGCTGAACAGCCCCAACTTTCTCAGCCTGTCTTCATGCTCCAGTCCCCTGATCATCCTCGTGGCCCTCCTCTGGACTTGTTCCAACAGCTCCATGTCCTTTTTATGTTGAGGACAGCAGAACTGCACACAATACTGCAGGTGAGTTCTCACGAGAGCAGAGTAGAGGGGCAGGATCACCTCCCTCAACCTGCTGGTCAAGCTCCTTTTGATGCAGCCCAGGATACGCTTGGCTTTCTGGGTTGCAAGCGCACACTGCAGTCAGTTCATGTTCATTTTCTCATCCACCACCACCCCCAAGTTTGCCTGGGATTGCTGCGACCCAGGTGTAGGACCTTGCACTTGTCATGGTTAAACTTCAAGAGGTTGGTATCAGCCCACCTCACAGGTGTGTCAAGGTCCCTCTGGGTGGATTCCTTCCCTCCAGCGTATCCACTGAACTTGGTGGTGTCATTGGCAAATTTGCTGAGGGCGCACTCAATCCCACTGCCCATGTCAGTGACAAAGATGTTGAACAAGACCGGTCCCAACACTGATCCCTGAGGAACACCACTCATCACTGGCTTCCAGCCCGACACTGAGCCATTGACCACAACTCTTTGCGTGCGGCCATCCAGCCAGTTCTTTATCCACTGAGTGCCCCATCTATCAAATTGATGTCTCTCCAATTTAGAGACAAGGATGTCGTGTGGGACAGTGTTGAATGCTTTGCACAAGTCCAGGTAGATGAGTCAACTGCTCTACCCCTGTCCATCAGTTCCGTAGCCCCAACATAGAAGGCCACCAAATTGGTCAGGCAGGATTTACCCTTAGTGAAGCCATGCTGGCTGTCACCAAGCACCTCGTTGTTTTTCATGTGCCTCACTTAGCATGCCTTCCAGGAGAATCTGCTCCAAGATTTTGCTAGGCACAGAGGTGAGATNTTACTTTCCCCGAAGCCATGCTGGCTGTCACCAAGCACCTCGTTGTTTTTCATGTGCCTCACTTAGCATGCCTTCCAGGAGAATCTGCTCCAAGATTTTGCTAGGCACAGAGGTGAGATTGACTGGTCTGTAATTCCCTGGGTCATATTACATCTTTGTGAACATGACATCCACCAAGTATGATGTTGAACAATATCTAACATGTAGTTCACCCATTTGTGCTTACTCCCCATCTATCTATAGAATATCTTCATCCTTGTCTTCTACTTTAGTCATAAACTTCTTGAGGCATGGTCTGCCTTTTTCCCTTCAGCATTTCTACAGCATCTGAGAAACAGTTGCCCATGGCTGAGCACCCTCTGGGTGCTGCATGAACACAAACCAAACACTGCAATAAATAGCACTGCCACAGCAGAGGTTAGAAACTACATTTTCCTAGACTGGCAGGTCTTGGCCAGTAAACTGGAAAAGAAATTGTGGAGAGCATCTGCTGGCGGGTAGTGACTACAGATGTCAGTGCAGTTTGCTGAGTGGGTAAAATGCTTCAGCATCACTTACTAGAAGTGCTGGGAGTCACAGTCTTTGCAGACTACAAAGAGATAGTAGATCATGCTGCTGTCATCACTGCAGTCCCACCCAGATGCTCCCTCTGATCTTTAGCGGTGGCATTGCTATTATTTGACTCCCAGAATTTCCAGGGCTTAGTGTGGGGCCTGCAAACAAGGCTTTGATTGGTATCATTAACATTTCTGAGGAAGCACTGTCGATTCCTGGCAATATACCCCCCAGAGCACCTCAGCAGGGAGAGAAAAAGGGACAGGATGGCATTTTGTTCTGCAGGCATGCAAGAGAGCACAGATGGAGGCTGTTTGTTACAGACCAGTTTTAAAATGCATGATAGGAACACACTGCAGAGCAAGAAAGTGAAAAAGTTTGTCAGATGATGAAAAAACAAAATCTGATCAGAGTTAGCCAAAGGAATCTGTCCCACAAAGTGCTTTCCTGCGGCTGCTCGGTGTTCTCTCTGTAGTAACTGAACACCATTGGCAAGAGATCTCCTCACAGTCTCTCTCTTCCTCTTCCAGGAACCATTACCCCCTTCCTGATTTCATTAGAAATTATAGTATTTATTTTGTCTTGACTGGTGAGAATGAAAAAGAGGAAGAAGGATCACCCTGATTTTACCCACTAAGCAAAAAGTGGGACTTATTTTTTTTCTCTTTGTAACTCCACTCCCATAAAAGTTAACTTGCAAAGCTTCTGCATTTCTGTTCCGCTGTTCTAGTTAGCAGTGGCCATGGTTACAGCCTGGGATAGGGGCAGTCTGTAACCCAAAATAGACACAGACATTCATTCCGTCAAAATCTCAGAGCCTATTTTTGCTATTCGTTCTCTTGTAAGACCTCTAGAAGAGGTTTTAAAAGCATACTAGCATCATCAAGACTCAATAGAAAAAGGGCAAACTTCACACAAGTTCCTTCCCTTGGACAATGTCTAATACTCCCATTTTGCAGAGACAAATTGCTGTGCAAAGCACACAAAAACTATCACGCTCAGTATTTTGAATGACAGTAATACATAGTCATGTTGCACAAGGGATAATAGTGCAAAGAAGAAGGCAAGGGGAAGACAAAAAGTTTAAACCAGATCCTCAGTACCAAGTTAAAAGAGCATTTTTTTTCTTCTCCATAAAATCCCTATAAACTGTGATGCTGATTTTAATACCATTTTCATAATCATAAAGGTGAGAGTCCACAAACTCCAGAATAAATCTGTATGATCACATCTGGTTTTAAAGGTAATTAATGCTTTCAGACAGGCAATTAAGTCTGCAATTACTCTAATGTTTACACATAGTCAAAAGTTCGGCAAAAGTAGACAGAGTATGTTCAATTTTGTTTTTTCTTTTAGCATTCATGGAAAAATATGTCTTCTAATTCTTAAATATTTGACTTGTGAACATTTGTAAATATTTGAGTTAAATATATAAGAGGAGCAAAAACATTCCAGGTGCAAATGCTATAGCACTTGCCATGGGTAGATCTCAGAGTGCTTTACAATGGAGGGGAGGAACAGGATCCTGATTTTCCAGATGCGAAAACTAAGGCCAGGAGAAGGGACACGATCATCTCAAATACATGTAGACATTAGTAGAGTTAGGAATACAGTCATGCTTTCTGAGGGCTAGGTCTGTGCTTTACTCACTACCTCAATATGTTGTAGCTGTCTCCAGCAATTTCACAATTAAAAGCAATTCCTCACCTGTAAGTTTCATTGCAATCCCCAGCATTTCGTCACCTCTCTGTTGAGAGAAACTCTGAAATCTCAGCTACAGATCCTGACCTACAAAGACCCTTCTGCCAGCCTCCACTGTTAATATGTCTGAAAGCAACTTGCATCATCAGTGGCTTAATACAATTAGGTTTTTGTATGAATTTTATGCATTTGTTATTGTTTAATCCAAAAATCTGAGCATTGGGAAGAAGGATGGAAGCTGCATGACAATGGAGAGAGCCCAATGGCTGGGCACAAAAGGGGTATTGGGACCTGTGCATTTACCTTACTGTTCTAATCATTTGTCCAGACACTGTGTACTCAGGCCTGGAAACTGTTTGCAAAAAGAACAGAGCTATACAAAAGTATGATGCAAACGTGGCTGATATCATCTGTGTTTGCACAAGGTAAAATGATCTTGAGCAAACAAACAAACATATAAATAAGTATCTCAAAGATTGCAGAAGTCCACTGGGCACAAAACTTTTTGCAGCAAACATTCAAACCTGTCATCAGTACCAGTCCTCCCAGAGACCTATTGTGTGTGTGTGTATGCATTTGGTTGCTTAGACAATAAAGGACAGATTTCCTGACACTTACAAAGAGCAGTAGTGCTGAGCTATGCTAATCGGCATCATCTGGTGAACCTACCCTCCCTAGCCATTTGAGTGAAATCCCCATGGATTCGCTGAGTGCCATCCTCCATGTGGGACAGTCTGGTTTCAAACTGGTTGTGTTACAGCAGCACAGATTCTGGTTGGCAGCTTGTTGCACATCTTGCCAAGAATTCTCTCTTCCTTCAGTGCTTTTCCCCCTAGTTTTAAAATTAAAATCTCAGAAGAGGAGGGAGCCAGGTTATTTGCATCAGGGCTGAGCAAAATATTTCAGATTCTTTGCTAACTGCAGTTCAGCAGTGGGGTGGGAACGCAGCTTGCAATTTGCAGTGCTTGAAGCATCCTGTACAGTTGCCCAGTCTTTGAGGCTTGTATAGAAAGTGATTCTTTCTAGCTGCACAGGCAGCAGAGGAAGCTGCAGCTTCCTGCTATCTGTAAAACACATTCTTCCTGTTGGATGTGCTAAAGATTGTGCCAGCTCTTCAGTGTGTATGAGTGGCACTTACTCAGCTTTATAACACCCTTACGTTCACAGGAGAGACCAGTAATGAGGCACACGGCCTTAATTAACCACTTGTCTGATGGTAGAGTTAATTCCTTTGCAAGGCAGTTACATAGAACCCAGACATTCTGGGATAAGTAAGCAACAATTAGTCCTTCTTCACCAGAGGGAGGGTTTATTTTGCCAGCCTGGCCTGCTAACATCTCTTTTGAGACCAATCTCCAGCTTCTAGGAAGGTCAAAATGGAGGGTGTTTGTAGGAGAGCTTTTCTACCCTCTAAAGCTCTCCCTGTGAGCAGAGGGAGTGCAGCCTGTGCCACCGGGACTCAACACAGGACATCCAAGAGAAGCCAGCAAAGGCACATGAATGGCATCTGCTCCCTCCCCTTTTGTCCTTTGTGCTCCTTCCTCCTCACTCTGGGCAGATTTTGTATCTCCATTCCCTTCCATTTTCTTGTTGGAAGTTGCAACTTATGCACAGGGAGAAACTCTCTGGGATGAGGATGGCTGCCTAGCTGCCCAGGACAGTGGGAGCTTGATCCACAGTGAGACTGCTGAGCTCTGTGCTGATCTAAATCCCAGGGGTAAATAATAATCTCATACATCCAGAAGACAAAGAATGAAGCAAACCAAGGCTGCACTAATACCATTCCTGATTAGAAGTATTGTCCTAAAAGTTCCTGCTTTGTCAGCACTAGATAACAAGGACTGGATTGTGGACATGCACAAATTCCAACCCCCTTTCCTTGCTGTGCTCCCGCATATGCATAGATAAACTGTGCAGGAGTTTCATGGCAAGCCTGGTGATATCTGACTGTATTTTGAGTCCATCTTTGTTATTTCTCTAATCACAAGTTATGTGGGCAGCAACACAGGAAAACGTTGTGTAATTACAAACAGTGCTGGGGTTTATCAAGCCTCACTGTAACACACACACATGCAAGTATAGGCTGAGTTTACCACTGCCTTGCCCCCAGATATGTGATGGCAAGTTGAAAAGTAAGAATCCAGCTGGAAGATAATGCCCATGTATCCTGGGTAGGAAAAGTGACAGGATGGTGCGGGGAGGTAGGGAGGGATGGGGGGGGGAGGGGGTGTGTGTGTGAAAATATAGAATTTGTTGGGCTGTCTTGTTCTGGAGGAAATCCCCACCTCTGGTCAGCTGAAGAGCTGGCAAAGGATGCCACTAAGACAGAAGACTGACAGTTTTGTCAGCGGTGAGAGGGAGAAGATTTCCCAGGTTAGGCTGGACAGAGGCAGATGGGAACACAGCAGCACTAAAAGCCCTTTTTGCTTCCCCAGAGTGTGTGGCTAAGGTTTGCCAAAGCCATATCACTCTGTCCTTTCCCACCTAAGCGGTAGGACTCAGGGCTGTGCTGGCAACTTTCTGTGGTACGGGCAACTTTCTGTTGTGCCGCCTGATAAACCAAATTGCCATAAGGCAGCAAGGGAACCACTGCACTAGCAAAAGGGACAAGTAGGGACTTTGCAGGGTTGTAACCTGCAGTCCTATGCTAACCTAAGAGTCTGGAAATAGCCTCTATGCTTCAGGAGCTGCCTTGAGCCAACAGGTCACCTTCACAAGTGCTATAACCTCTCCCAGATGCAGCACAGCCAAGCCAAGCCAGCTTTGAAACAAATGAGCTACAGAGAGAGGTTTCCCACTCGATCCTGGAGACAAACTCTTCTTAGCCATTGAGTGGAAAAACACTGGCTTGCCTTTCACCTGAATCTCGGAAATCAGTCTCAGAATTGCAGCAGAACTGGGTGTATCCTTTTGTTTTCCTTTTTTAACTTGTTTCACTGGAAAATGCCAACTTTTCCCTAAGAGGAGGGAACCCTTCAAATCAAAATGAAAGATGTAAATCTCCTGACAATGGATGCCAAGCCATCCTTTCCAGAATCCTTCCAAGGGGTGACACAAGAGGGAAAGTGAATGAGAAGCAGATGTCAGGAGATTTGTCCCACAGGAACGATGGATATTTCTGCTGTGACCCACCAGGGAAAGGTTTGGAAGCGCTGACACTTTTATGGCATTCTGTTTTATTGTGCAGAGCATTTTTTTCTTGTTAGTTATATTTTGGCTTCTCTGGACAACATATTTCTAAAGGGCAAGAGACATGTACCCTACATGCCGATCTGCAGCAAGAGAGGCACAGATAGCTGGCAAGGACTGAACTGGATATTACCTGGCCAAATTCTCTCTCAACAGAGAAAATACCAGTCTTATGCTAGAAAAATCACCAAAAATAAAGGTCCAAGACTCTCCATTTTCATAGCACAGGCATGTATATGATAAAAGATTGGCATACCTGCATTCTGCCTGCAGTCTTGCTCTTCTAATAGGGGCAAACCAGAGGGGGTAGCCATGTTCTTGTTGAACACCATCAGATTATCCTTTCATCATTGGATGTGCAATTCACCTCAGTTTCCTCTCTAAAAGGTTTTGTGACCCTTCATGAACCAAAACGTACTTCCTATATTTTGTCCCACATTTGTAAAAGACTCCCAGGACTTCAAGCTCTTCCTTATGCCTCTTCTCAGCCCAATCCAAGGACAGCCCTAAGCCTTTTATCTGAAGACATGCAACAAGTACTTGTCCTCTTTTTATTCAGACTGTCACAGGGGTTAAAAAAAAAAAAGCCAAAAACCACAAACCAACCAAAACCAAA
>NDXB01019888.1:466501-552222 GCA_002631895.1 Agapornis roseicollis | reverse complement strand
CCCCCCAACAAACCCAATCCCAGAAACCTGCTGGCTTCCCAGATATGTTTGCTGCAAGAAACCAGAGACAAGTGGTTTTGAGAAATTAGAGACAAGTGTGTTTCCTCCATGGCAATTGTGCTAGAAACAAACTGGTCTTTTTGTCAGTGTGGCTTCAGCCACTTTTCTACTATTATGCTGCTGGTATCTGCAGTATCATTACCCAAAAAGGCTTTGTCTAGTGCAGCACAGTAAACACACGCAGATTTTAAGCACATGTAGAAACACCTCATTAGGAAATTTGAGTGAGATGACAGATGATGTATTGGTATCAATCTAATGCCAGGGACCAAATGTACAATGGCAGATCATCCTTCTTCTTGTAACTCAGCTACTGAAGGCTTCAGATGGGCTTACCTTCAGCAGGAAGCTTGATATTTGCCTGCCTTTGATCTAATAGCCGTGACCATACAGCTCCTCTGCATGACGTATGCTGATGGCACCTACTAGATGTTGTGCAGCTGACAGGAAAAAGATGCAGTAGTTCATTAGTTTTGTCATTTTGTCTAATTCAGGCATTTTCAAAAGGAATGGCACTGAAAGCTTTGTAGTACTGAAGGTGCATAATAATTGCATCAAAATTGCCCATCTGCAGCTAAAGTGAGATAATTGCCTAGGCGTATTCACGTTTGCAGAAGAGATTTTGAATAATAAATGTTTATAAAGCCCTTCTGTCATCATGTTATCCAGTCCTCACCCCATGAGCCAAATTCTCAATTCATTTACAGGCTTTTCAAACCAAAAATATCTCATGTCAGTGCAGCTCTGGAGTTGGAGAAGACGAGAATCTGGACTAGTGTAAGTCACTTGAAATTGGCTCCCAGCTCCCCAGCAACAGTTACAGTCCAAATTGGAAGAGAGTAATCAGCAAACCCTGCTGATTCCCTGCTGGTGTTATTTTCTGTATCTTTAATAATTAATTTGACTAGATTACTGCAGTTGAGGGGTGCTGGTACTGGTTTTCAGTGTTGCTGAAGGGTGCTCTTTCCTGAGGGGCAAGATTTGTCACAGGGTCAGACCCACAGAAAGGCTGAGACTCATGCCCTATTCTGCAAAGAGGCATAAATATATACATGTGGTTTCCAGCAGGTGCTTCTCCCTCCCCAGGAGCCTCTCCTTTCTCTCAGAGATAAAGCCTGAGTGGATCCATCCTTAGAAAACACAGATAGGCTGCAGAACTGGCAGCAGCAGGTGAAATGCAAGCCCATCATAATTAGGCTTATCACAGCTGATCTAACCTGCTCCTCCAGATAAGCTCATTGGCATGGACTCAGCTCACCCAAGGCTTTAAACATAGTCCCTCCATGCTTCACAAAATGCACACAGCTGAAAGACATGTCCTGGTAAGTGCGTGCTTACCTGGTCAACCCTCCTCCCCAGGGACACAGTCTGTAACTGCTCCTGTGTTTTGGTTCACTCCCTTTTCCTGGCAATTGAAGATGCAAACAGCACTGACCAGATGAGATTTGTTGATGAAACTTTGTTATCTTATGCTTTTCCAAGACTGAATTAATTGATTTTTCCATTAGACAATACAAATCATGATGTCCCTGTCATCCTCAGCATGCCTGACTGATTCCTAATAGCTGCCTTACAGTTTTCACAACACATCTTGTGCCTCTCCCATGCTCTCCTGCAGCAACAAGAGCTGCTCATTCTAGCCCAGCACCACTAAATGAGCAACTGTGATGGTTTACAGTGGGATGGAAAACATTTCCAGCTAGACAACAGGTTCAGCTGCTTTCTGCCACTACATGCCACTGGCATTTCTGCATGAACAGAGAAGCAGCCATTCCCACTGTGAGATCCCATCAGCAAGAGTCACCTGTTTCCTCCATGGTCAGCTCACTCTGCAGCTCTTCAGCTTGTAAATCCTTGGTGCTGTAGTGAGATTTCATCAGACTGTACCTCTTGGATGGCCCCAGCATGGGCATGGCAAAGCTGTCTAGCTCTCCAGCACCGGGAGAGTAGCAAGCAACTGTAGGAGATATCTAAGCTGATGTCCCCAGCCACCTAGAGAGAACCCTGCACACCTCATGAGGTGCTTTGCATGCCTGAATCAGTGAGGTTCTTCAGGTCCCTTCACTGGATCTGAACAGTGCTCTGCTGGAGGAGTGGGATTCACTGCTACAGACACAGGAGATATTGGGGTAGCAAATAGGCATCACCTTTGCCAGGTTTCTGAGCAAATAGTTTCACCTCAGAGGCTGAAACCACATTGCTGCTCTTGTCATTCTTCCCAGGAAACAATCTGAAAAGAAATACAGACACAACACTAAAATCAGTAACAATACAAATGACTGTTCAGTGCATTTTTCTCTCTCAAGGCCTTAAGCTTACTGAGTAACCTCTTTCTCACCTCATTAATCACAGAACATTACATTTTGAGAAGGGGCTGAGCCCAACCGCTGAATTTCTTCATGCTAGCTGCGTAGGTGCGGTATTGACAAAGCCAGATTTAACACAGTTTACCCAGTGCACAGTGACAGTAAAACAAGCCAGATTTGTGATGTGTACACTGAGGGGATTAGATAGGGATATTGCAGGGCACTGTGACTCTGAGTGACTCTTTTCTTTGAGGCTCAGTGAGGTGTCAGGATATTTTGGTATCATTTTTGAGGTCCTGCTGCTGGATTCTCTGCTCTTACTGAAGGCTGTGGTGAAGCTGTAATAACTCAGTTGGAAGGAGTGGCGAACCCATAGTGAAAACTGTTTAAAGTGTCTCCTTATGGTTGTGTCCATATGTTTGCATGTTTATATATGTGTGCACATATGCACCGTTTGAATGCACACACTGAGACCCTTTACCCTGCAAGAGCAAGGCTATCTCACAGGGGTTACAGGCTGGTTTACTTGTGTCTTCATACAGTGTCCTGCAGATGGGGACCTCTCCTGTGGAATACAAACTTGGAAAAGAAATGAAAATGAAGTCACAAATTTTGTGCTTTCTAGCTCTAGGGTAAACATGGGGTCATGCCCTTGACTGGAGTGGAAAAATGTGTATCTTTCCCTGTGGGTCTCAGTGGGAAAGCAAGGGCTCCAGGATCAGGTCCTAGCTTGTTTGCTGAGGGAGCTGACACTTGCTTTTTCACAGCAGGAAAGCTGCTTATTCTCAAGCATCTGTCTCCAAGTGCTGTCTGGTGCTGCTCTGAAAATATCTTGCCCTGGTGAACAGAGCTGGAGCCCCAGGATAGGGTGAAAGGCACCCTGAGCACTCTGCTGCCTTCATGCAGGGTGGTGCCTGCAGCACACGGTGACTTGTCACTGGCCCCACCACCCTGGGCTGCCCTCACCCTAGGGCAGATCCCGGGCTGTGCAGGGGGATCAGACTGCTCTCACCAGTCTTACTGCTTTACACTGCTTTCCACCCCACTCATGTTCAGTATAAAACAAATGCCCTCAACAACCCTCTTCATTCTCCAAACACCTGAACATAAAATAAAAATCCCTAGCCCTTTGGTACATGCTCCTTCCTCCACAGCCCCACACAGATACTGTCCCCACTTCCGAAGGGCAAAACTCCCCCTCAGCAAGGTGTTTTGACTCTCTCCTTGGCTGGAATCCCACCGTGGCTGATGCCTATGCAAGAGATGCCATGCTTAACCTTCCTAACTCTATTTTATAATCCAAATTTGATCACCCATAATTCCTTTTGAAATCAGTGGGTGGCGACAGTCTTCAGCCCACTGGAAATGTCAGTGTGCTGAATATGAATTCATGTTTTTAATTTCATGTGATCCTCCTGGGATTTCAGTGTGAAGGTGGAAAAATGCGGTAATTCCTTGCAGCTTGCTCATTTGTGCTGCCTATGGGTTATTATAAAATTCTTCTTATATGTTCTTTATGACATATGTAATGAATCTCATCAACACCAAATCATTTGTCTCTGTTGGTTTACTTTCTAGGATGATTTATGTATATATTAAATGTGATTGCAAGACATTTCCTAACACGAGTAGATCTTAAAGATCTCTGGGGATGCTCTGAGATTTAATAGCAGGCTCACATAAAGCACAATTATGCCACTCTGGCAGTGAACATGAGTAAACATGGACACGAGGAGTTGGTAAAGTAGTAGTTTATTTGTTATTTCACAAATTATACTTTATAATTAGTAAACTTTTAAGAATGTATTGACCACATACCCTAAACTTGGGATTTCATCCTTGTTTCCATAGTATCATAGAATAGTTAGGGTTGGAAAGGACCTTAAGATCATCTAGCTCCAAGCCCCCCTACCATAAGCAGGGACACATCACACTAAACCGTGCCACCCAAGGTTTCATCCAACCTGGCCTTGAACAATGCCAAGGATGGAGCACTCACAACTTCCTTGGGCAACCCATTCCAGCATCTCACCACCCTAGCAGGAAAGAATTTCTTCCCGATATCCAATCTAAACCTCCCCTGTTTCAGTTTGAACCCGTTACCCCTTGTCCTGTCACTACAGTCCCTAAAGAAGAGTCCCTCCCCAGCATCCCTATAGGCCCCCTTCAGATACTGGAAGGCTGCTATGAGGTCTCCACGCAGCCTTCTCTTTCCCAGGCTGAACAGCCCAGCTTTCTCAGCCTGTCTTCATATGGGAGATGCTCCAGTCCCCTGCTGATCCTCGTGGCCCTCCTCTGGACTTGTTCCAACAGCTCCATGTCCTTCTTCGCATGCGCTGTTGGTGCCAAAGAGGAAAGGTTAAATGTATTCTAATGAATGAGCATAGCAATAAGGTAAAATTCATGTCAAAACCAAAGAGCAAGAATTATCAGGTAGATTTTTTTCCCCCACAGTGTGTCTTCAAGCTGTTCCACGTTTTGCTGTTGGGAAGCTGACAGTGTTTGCTCACTTCTCCCATAAAATCTAGAGCTGCCTCTCTCACATGCTGGGAATATTTTGGTTTATGGCTCAGCCCACCTACCAACTATTTCAGCTGCTGAGGTTCAGTGAGCTAATTAATGCATTCATCATCTTACACGTTCTTCAGATGCCATGAGCAATAAGGAGACTTAGCCTTAATCTTCTTTGTCTTATTCTTTGTCCCAGGCTTGTCACTGGCTTAACTCAAGCCCATACACATTTTCCTTGCTGAACTGTTCATTCATGTGTTTTTGTTCTCTGTTCATCAACTTCTAATTCCCTATCTCTCCCAATATGCATGCTAGATTGAGTCTCCTTTATCAGAGCCTGTGCCTCCACTTCCTAGCTCATGCAGCTGTGTAGGTATCATTATTGCTTAATATTTGTATGAAATTAGCATCCAGCAAATCCTGATCCACACCAGCAGCCTGTGCTAGGTGCTTTTCCAGCAGGGAAATAAACATAGTGTCTGTGCCACAGAGCCTGCAGTCGAGGTTAAGGCAGAAATCTGCTAAAATCTGCTGGTTTTCGTTTACCTGGTGATTGGTGCTGACTCCTGCAGCTGCTGTTTGCTGCCCTGTGGAGGAGGGCTGTGGTCCGACAGTACCTGCTGAGCGAAGGCTGGACAGAAGGATGGGGACATCAGGAAGATGGTTTTTCCACCCCTTCATGGACCTCACCATGAACCTAAATAACACAGGATGTGATGCAGCAGCACAGCCTGGCAGATGAACAGGAAGGGAAATAAATACAAAAGTCCTTATAGATAAGGATCAACACAGGTTTTTCAGAAGGCCTGATTCCTCTTCTGCCTGAGATCCACTCTCTGCCAATATAATGCCTCAGTCTCATGTCAGGACATGATGTAAGATGACCAGATTCCATTAATGACAGAGAAAGAGGAAGCCTTATGTGAGAAGCAGGTAAATGACAAGTTTTGCTGTGAAGCTCCCCCAAGAGGCTCACAGCACTGGACCCACTGTGGCTGGTCTGGCTTAACCAAGAGACATTTGTGAAATCCAAGGTCAAAAGAAATCTCAGAGTCTTAGAAAGATGTAAACCTGCTTTTCCAGATAACAGCAACAAGTTATCTGGTTAAATTAATCTGTGCCTGAACTTAAACTGAGGTAAGTCCTTACGGAATATGTAGGCTGTGATATATCCCCAGCAGTGTTGCTGTTAAATTTTTCAACACCGCCTGCTATGCATGTGTAAGGATTCGCAGGCACACCAAAACGGGCAAACTATGCTACTCTCCTCTGCTTTTAACCACTCTCAGAACAGCACTGTGCCTCCTCCTTGCCTGCTCTCTGCTATAAACCCAACCATTTTCATTTCCGAGGCAGCCCATTGCACGTGGCTGCAATTGCACTAACCATAACTGCAACCAAAGGGTATCCGATCCAAATTATGTAGCACATTCTGATATTGGCCTCTGGAGCCACAGATCTGGGCGAGGGCCAGAAAAGCCATTTTACAATTATAGTCTAAGTCATGGGCTTTATAAATCTGTTATAAAAAAAAAGAGAAGACACAGCAAGCATGCCCACAAGGCAGGCATTAATCATGGCTGATACAGTCCACTTCTCTCCTAGGGGAAAAGCAGCAAGGTATCAGCAGGAGCTGACTCTGGCTGCAAGGACACCCTGTGCTTTTAGCCCTAGCAGTGATTTTACCCTGTCATATCGGGGAGCAGATTTTTCCCTGCTGTCTTGTGCGGCTGCTCTGGAACCGGAGTGTGATCCTGGAAGTAAGGATCACAAGGTCATTTTCCAAAATGAAGGAAGGAATAAGCATGTCACAGGAGTAGAAGGTGGAAGACAAATGAACCTGGTAATTTTTTATCTGGCTTGGCTTGGCTGTCCTCACTTGGCTCTCCTCACTGCAACTCAGCTTTCAGAACCAGCAAGCAGGAGGGAGACTCATTGCAGAGCTCTCAACTGTTTCTCTCGGAAAATCACAGTCCCACACTCCCTGTAACTCCCTCTACCCATTAAATCCAGGAAGATGCCATAAACTGCAGCTGTATGTCACAGAGCTTTTTCATTTTAGCCAAAAGTGAGTGCTGTAAAAATGGATGTGTTGCACGATTTACTGCAGATTAAAAGGATTGCTGTAGATTAAAAGGAGTTTGATTTCTATATTCAAAAATAGTCAACAGAAATTACTTTAGTGACTCTAAATCAAGTTACAGTGCGTGACGGTCTTTCCTGATATTCTTAAGTTTTATTTTAGAAATTCTCTGTCATAAAAAGATGTTCATCTGTGCTACAGTCAATCACATGGTATCTGAACATCTAAATGTAAAAAAACTCTTTAACAGGCCCTATTCCAGACACATTATTAAAGCCATTACCAGAGATACATCAAAATGTAATGAACACAGAAGCAGATAATGATCGGAACATTTCTAGCTTGAAAAATCCACAACCTATTCCGATTAAAGGAAATCCAGGTTAAAAGCTGTCATTTTCATTTGGCAGTTTCAAATGTCGCAATCACATTTCTGAGGCAAATCCAGATTCCATGTTCATGAGTCACCTCAAGTTTACTGTCAGCAGCCAGTCTCTGCCACTTAAACATCAAAGGCTCATCTCACAAGGTGCTCTTGCTAGACTGTTTATCTTCCCCCTGAGTAATCCTGACTCTTCCTCTGCATGCTACACTAATTCCCAAAAGGTAACGGTACTGTTTTCTTTCCAGAGATGTAATCTTAGTGAATCCCAGCCACCCTGTGGAGTCACACCATCACGATGCCCAGTATGGCTATTTCCCTGTCACAGGAAGAAGTCCCAGATTTGGCAGGCCATGCATGCACAGCACACTGTCCAGGGCTGACAAAGTCCCAGCTGAGCTGAGCAGATGATCAGGATCTTATCACAGTGGTTCATATCGTTCTGTTAAAGGCAACAGAGCTGCAGTTTGGCTCTGCACTTAAACCTATGCGGTTCAGAGCACAGCCAGAGACGGCACAGGGCTTGCCTGGACCCTGGCTGGTAATTCCTTTCTGGTCCAGGTCCATCCCTTCACAGGCACCTCTGAGTGAACACCTCACTGACACAGACCAGGCAGAGGGGAAAGCTCACACTGTAATATTATTGCAATAATTTTGATGCTGAAAATGTGAGTGCAGCATTTGGACCAGCAGATGGGTTTTTCCAATTCATTAACTCAGCAGTTCTGCATCTTGTTCCAAAAGTTCTTGTGTTGTTACTGTTGCAGATAAGGGCTCCTTCCTGGTTTCCAATAATAAAGTAAATTGGTACCTTCAGTGATGACTGGGTTGAAATCCTAATTTGTGTATTCACAGCCAAGATCAGGATGGTGCATTAGGTGAAAGTGAGGCACTGGCTCCCTTCTCATCAGGGCAGTTTGCAGAGCTTCTCTGAACAGAACTGTTTTGTTTGCATGGGGGATCACACAAAGCAGAGACAAAAGAAACCATTTAGTAGGCAATAAAAATATAAAAGAACAAGTACATTAAAAATGTCACTAGGAGGGAGAGCAGTGTGTGCTGTACCAGCCTGATCCAAACCACGCTGGCATTCCCTCTGCGCATGCACTCTAATGACAAGATCCTACTGCTTTGTGTTTTCCTACTTCCGTGGCACCATGCTCCAGCCAGAGACTTTTGATGTTCTACCATCTTTTATCGTGTAAGAGTAAGATCTTAAAACTATGAAGTACTTCATATAAATAATTTCACATTCGTAAAACAGAGCTCAGCACTCTGAAGCACTGTATCTGTGGAAGGCTTCAGACTCAAAGCAAATTTGTTCCTGGCCTCTGAAGAACAGCTACTTCTCCCATCCAAGCACATAAATAGTAATGGCTAGCATCCTGTTCAGAGGGGCACTCACGGCTTCCAGCAGTTTTTAGCCACAAGCACCGTTTTGCTTCACCATCTCAACTTTTAGTCTGATCTTTGCCTTTGACGAATCTGAAACTCCCTGAAGTTCTGTTTCCTTCAAATTCCTGACTATTCCTCACCACTATTCTCCTTTCTGGTCTTCCCAGGGACTTCAAAGAAATCTCATTTCCTTATAGCCTCTAAGCAGCATAATCACCTCAGTGCCGTAATATTTTTGTTTACTTCTAGAATGAATCGGTTTTGTCTCTTTCCCCCTCCTTATATTTCTTCTCTGTTCTTTTTAATATCATGCTTGCTTTGCTTCATTCTGAATGAAGCAGTTGAGGGCTAATAACCTCATTAGGTGTTTATGTTCTTATTTTGTTTCTAAGGAGGTTGTTGGCTAGAAAGTTGAGAGTAGGACATAGCAGCTGGAGGAAAAGTCAACACCAAATGTGGCTGCTGTAATAGGCAACAGTGGGGTCACAAGGGTAACCCACACTTCTAGTAGAAACTAAGGAGGTAACTTAAAGTTTTCAAATGGAGCCATTTCAAAACCTCTATCAGTACAGAAGTTTCTGTTTCAGTGAATGAGCATTTTGTTCCACAGCTAATTGAATAAAAACAGAAACTTGCAGCTTTTTGACCAACACTTGTAGAACACGTCCTGCACATCTCTTCACTGGAGCTGTATCTACCTAACTCTTCATGAACAAACTCTCTTGGAGTTCCAGCTGCTACGGCTCCATTTCTGTGCTATCCAATCCTTCTTTAAAAACACAGTAGGTGTCAGTACGTTTTACCTTGCCTGTTTATTGTTCTAATAAGAAAGTGCTTATATGGGGAGCCTAAAATGACATATTTCTCTTGGACAACAGGTAATTGATTTCGAGGCCATTTTCAGTTATTGTATGCCACTTGAGAGACTTAAATGCTCCAGTAACACAGAGTCATTCAATTGGTGTTACATATTGCTCTGTTTTTATCATTTATAGTAAGGTCTTAAACAAAATTAATGCAGAGAGCAACATATCAGAAGTCATGTTTACTGAAGGACTAGCCTGTTGAGAGGAGGGTCAAAACAAGTAAAGCTGTTTGGAAATATAAATCTCAGAAGTGCATTGTATTTTACAATTCCGTCCTTTTGTCACCAAACTCATCAGCTGTACTGCTTCACGTGACATCCGACTGCTGAGTTTCTCAGTCTCTCACAGGCTGCTTTTCAAAGATCACTGTGCTGTGAAGGGTGCTGTTATATCAGACCCTGGTAGGAGGGTAGATGCCAGTGTCTTGAGACCTCCTCACTCCACTTCCATGGGTCCTTCAGGAGTCACTCCACTTCCATGGGTCTTTCAGGACTTGCTCCACTCCATGCTGTGCTGCTGTGTGCGGGGTTAGGATGACATTACTGAAGGACAGAGAGTAAGGCAGTATGGGGCAGATTGCTCTGGTTTTGTGTTAAACTGACATCAGCAGTGTAATTAAAAAGGCAAACAAACTTCAAACAGAAAAGGTTCACCTGTTCTTGATACAGGGTGCTCTAAAAATGACCACAAATACAAGTATTTAGAAAAGATTATTTCCTTTCTGTATCCCTGTTTACTTAATACATCTAGAGTCAATTTGTGGGTTGTGAACGTCAGTTTCTCTGTTATGTCAGCAAGCTCCCAGCTTTCTTTTTTGTATAACTTTATCTCTTTTCATTGGCTAGCTGCCAGGTTGATGGTGTCTCTTTTGGTGTCTCCTGATTCCTGTGCCTTCCTGTTCCCAGCTGTCCCAGTATATTGTCATGGTGCTGAACAATTAGCACTCAAGGCCATGAAGCTGACCTATTTCCCTCATTTTCTGTATTACAGCACAATGCTGCTATGGAGTAAGGCTTTAGAGGCAATAGTTTATGCCCATGGCCTAAGGCTGGCATCACCAGCGAGAAGGGCCATGGGCTGTCAGGGTTTTGCCCAGCTGGAACAGTATCTCCACACAGTCTTTCTGACAATCTGTAGGCATAAAGGTCCAAAGTAAATGCACATGTGAGTGCATGCATATATGTGTATTCCAGATACATGTCCCAACATACATATATATGTGTGTGTATTTCACATATATATATGTGAATCATACATATATTGGTATTTCACTGATATTGGTATTAGTATTTCAGTCATAGCTATCTCAGGGTACTTGCATAGCCAGGGTTGTCGCTGAGACATTTCTCTCTGCCTGGTATCACCTCTTGTCTTGTTCCTTCCCTCCCCCAAGAAACAACAGCCCAGTTCCCCTTCTGTCAGCACTGTGCTTCTAAATCAGCAAAGCTGAAACCCTCCATTTCCAGAAGCTGAGACAGCAAGTATTAGAAAATCATTTTACTCTTGCATGCTTTTTTGTCTACCTGTACCAACTGCTACAAAAAATCCAGCTCACGGGAGGCCAGCTGACCAGCTCCTCCTAGAAGTTTCATTCTGACGATTCCAAAAACTAGTAAGTGGTGCACAGCTGAAGAGTACCAGCTGGATATAAATCACATCAGGCCAAGCTTAAGACATCTGCAAGCGATTGCTGCACAGTTTCAAACTCTGCAGGCCTTTCACAGCCGGAACATCCACTGACGACAATGGAAATTTTGGATGATGACGGAGAGCAGTGATGATGTTGACTCCGGCAGTGAAAGCCTTGAGAGCCTAGTGTTTAGGTTTTCTCTGCCTTAGTTTGTACATGCTGTCCCTCACCACACACTAAATGCTCGCTTGCATTTACCTCAACACAGCCCTGGGAAATAACAATGAGCTTGTACCCTCATGTCCTGCTGCTGAGCCTACAGGGCGTCGACAGGCTGGCTGTGGGACTCAGCTAAGCTTATGCTGGGAATCTGTGATAAAGCATCACCATGGGCCTCAGATTCAGCCTCCCAGCACCTTTTCCAGCTCTTTCCCTGGGAGACTTTTCATCTTTTCAGTGACTGAAGTGGTGTAACATTGCTTGAGCTAACATTGCCTCTCCAAACTGCTGGGACTTGCAGGGAATGGCCCAATCCACTTAGGTAACATTAAGAACAATGTGGGTTTGGGGTTTTTTGCCCCATCAAAAAAAGTATTATTAGCTCACCTTTTAAAGGCCAAAATTAGCAAACACATTCATAAGACAGCCTGGGCTATGCAGGACACAATTAGGCATGACTGGTGACAGTGCATCTCCCAGCACACTCTGGACACAGCCCCTGCTCCTTAGCACAGCACCCAGCTGCACTGGGCAAGGAAATGGACCCTGAAGCAGGGGGAGATCCTCAGGAAGATCTGAATTCATTAGCACTTAGTTGCTCTGAGCAATTGGTGCCCTGGTTTTTTGATGGCAGTCATTAGGTGACACACAGCAGGAACCGTCCTTCTGTGTGTGCTATGGGTATGCCAGTAATTCCTAGGCACCTGTGAAGCTTTCATTGCCCTCACTGCCCCTTCCAGCTTCAGCCAATGCTGCTGTGAAGAGGAAATGTCCGGTCCAAGTTTCCTCCTGGCCACTGCTCTGGTGGGCTCTAGTAAAGATTTAGGGCTGATCCTGTGAGCTGCACCAGACCTGCACCAAGTCAAGGGTTGCATCTCCTTATGGGCTCAGCAACAAGCTGCTTCATGAAACAGGCTTGGAGTGTAACTAAAAACCTCATCTCTACATCCAAGTGTGATGTCTGTCTGGTCTGTGGGTGTTTGGAGCTTGCATATAGCAACAGTATTGCATTTTACTTGTGTAATAGCAATTACCTAGAAGAGTATAAAGCAGTTCAGGCCCTAGGTACCTCTAGGTTGTAGAGCCAGAGAATGTTAGATAATGTACCATTCGCAACTTGAGCTGTCTGATCACACTGAAAGATTCTTGACATGAATATTTGCTGCATTTCCCAAAAAGGCACATTCCCACTGGCTGGATGGCAGACCCACAAATGCCAGCCTTCCCATGCAGCACGCTGAATGAAGCCTTTTCAGCAGGACCTCCTGGTTGCTGTGATAACACACCCCAGCGTGAGCTCAGCTAACCCTGGTGCTTATGGACAGATGTAACTCTGCAAGGAAATCTGTTGCAATGTCTGCTCACACCGCTACAGCTGGTGCTATTCCTCTAAAGTATCAGCAGTGTCGTAGTCCTGCTGGGCAACTTTATCTTCTCCTTAGTGCTTTCCCTGATGTCCCATCAGAGATGGCTGGTGGCCTGCTCCCACAACAACAAACCTATGTGCAAAATTCGGCAGTACCAAAACTGAAATGAAATAGTCATCCCAATGTGACCTTCCTCCCGCAGCCTTTGCTGCAGTCACGTATGTAAAAGCTGTAGAGTGTATCCTAGGACTACCGCTCTTCACTGCAAATGGACAGAGGCAAACCGAACAAGTTTAGTGCTCCAGGCACAGCAAATCCTGGGATGGAGGGCCATTCCACAGGGGAAACTGCAGACACTTTCCTGTGTGTTTGCAACATGACTCCCACACTGGTGTTTGCTAAGGCACTTTACAGCATGTGAACCTTCCCCGTGGTTTGGTCTTGTTCTTTTAAACTCTTTTCTAAGTGTTAGTTTAAGCAGTCTCTCATTAAGGCTTCTGAGTGTGTGCTGAGATCTGTCTTGGAAATGGGAATCAGGTGGTTTGTAAGATTTGTATTATTTGCTTCTTTTGGAGCCATTCTGGTGTTTTATGTAAATCCATAGCTAAGCATTTCCTGGGACCATTTATTGTGCAAATGCCTGGTTTGGCACAAGTACAGTTCTGAGTAAAACCAATTGCTTCTGTCTCTCTAGTGCAGAGATGGAAGATCAGCCTGGAGATTGTTTTGCTTCATTTAAGAGAAATGGTTTTCTCATTTCTCATTTCACTGCATATTCTGCAAGTAAGCTGGAAACCCTCAGAATAATTAAAAGTTTAAAGGCAGAGCATCAGTCCCACACTGTGTGTTAACACAAGTAACAGCATCAGATGCAGACTTTTAAAAGTGGCAGCTGGATGCTGGATTGACCTCTATGGTCATTTCTTGCATTTAATAGCATAATAACATGCATGGGATGATGGGCATTAACATCCATTTCTAAGAAACTGCTTAATCCCTTGAACAGTTATTTCTCCATTCATGTCATCAGGTAGGTTTGGTGACAACCCCCAGATCTACCTGTTGCTTTAAGCTTCAGTTCAAGCCTTTTTCTAATATACTGACTGCACAAATTCACTCCCAGAGCTGAGGAAAGTAGGCATGGGGTATTTGATACCAGGAACTTCTCCATCCCTTCTTAGTTTCAAGGTTTGGTGTTCCCTGGCTAGATCCTTGCTTTTCTCCTGCTGCAAGCTTGGGAAGGGGCTGTGGGTAGCGGTCTGTGTTCCCTCCTGCAGGAAGGAGGACTTCAAGGGGCTTTCCAGGGCACAGAGGGTGCGAGGGGGTTTGATCTTCAGGCTTGCCACCACCCCAAGCCTCCAGACTCCCTCCCTGGGGTTGATGCTATCCACATCTGGAAGGTCAGAGTGCTGCAGAGCTCCTTGCAGGCACCATCAGCTGCAGGTCTCAGGTCTCAGTGGGGGTAGGATGAGCTGCTGGGGGTCATGGCAGGACCTGTCACCCTGCAGTCCCCCTGAAGAGAGCCCCCAGTTACTTGAAGCTGGCAGTGGGCCACTTTCCCACCTCTCTCCTCCATGGTCTGATGCGTTGGGTCCTATATTATACCTCAGACAGCAGAGCCCTGAGACACGTCACCATCACCTTCCCACAGGTGGGCTTGGGGTTAGAACACAGTCCTGAGACCCACTCTGCTTTTCAGCTGGGGACTCCCTTTAGGCACATGGAGGGACAGCACGGGATGAGGATCCTCATCTGGACACCCCAGGGAGGGTTAAAATCTTCAATGTGTCAGCTTGAGCTAATGCGCTTGGCATGGACCTTGTGTCACTGGGCTGGGAGCAGCATGCGAGCATAGCATGGCGCAGCACAGCATGGTCTGTGAGTGACCTGCTGATTGAATTTCCTGCCACGTAAGGTTTGTAGACATGTTCTGAAATTGACCTGACCCTGAAGACAGGAGGGTTCAATTAAAGAAACTTTTCCTTGTGAAATCAGCTGCAAAAATGGTGCTTGTATGACAGGCTGCACTTGCTGCCTGTCTAAGGGCTGGGTACTCCGAGATTGAGATATTCTGACAGTAGCCTCACATTTCAGCTCTTATCAGGCACAGATCTGGCAAAGGGATCATGATGAGTCACTCACTGAACAGCTTAGCGGTGCCCCATCGCCAGCTATTACTGTGGGCAGTATTAATTAAACAGCCACTGGGAACATGCCAGGCATTTTTCAGGAAGAAAAGAGGGACAACCTTTGCTTTGGAGTCCAAAAACCAGTGCTCTTCCAACCCTGGCCATGGCCTGTGGTATGTCCCAGCAGGCAGTGCAGGCAACGGGCAGGAAGGGGCACTGGCACACCCGGGGCAGGCCTGGGATCTCTGCCCCATGGAAGCTGAGGAGGAGCTTGTGCCCTCCCAGCACAGGGGAGCAGCTTTCCTGGGCTGATCTGGGTGCACAGGAGGAAAGCTGGAGGCAGGGGTACACCGGTTTTGTTGTAGGAGCCGTGGAGCAGAGGGCAATAAAAGCCATGGCAGGAACCCTGGGCACCTCTCTGCAAAATGCTGAGGGTAGCAGATTTATTCACAGTGTTTCATGATCTGGGGCACACCACAGGAGCCTCCGTGCAACTGTTCTGCTGGCATGTGAACCTGCAGTGACTCAGGAAAAAGGCGCTCAGGATCTGTCTTGGTAAGTTGGCTGTAAAATAAACATGCAGGAAAAGCAAATCCCTGGCTATCCAAAGGTGCAGCCAGAGGCAGCCCTTATTCTGCCTCTTCTGAGCACCCAGGGCCTTCACCTCCCTGTGCCCAAGCTTGCACATCTGTAAAATGGGTTTCGCAAGCTCACCCGTCGCTTGTGCTGCTTTGAAATCCACCCACCAGAGAGGCTGGTTTTGTCATGACTGCCCTTCAGGTCAGCACTGGCTCAAGAGGGAAGGAAGCGGAGCTCGAGGCATGATCCTGTGTTCTGGGAAACACCATGCAGGTTCCTGTAAACCATTTTTGAGGGATATTTTGGCTTAACTTGTATCTCTTATCTATACATCAGTATTCGACCTATCTCCATTTGTGAGCATAATGCATGAGGGCTGCTGTGGATGAGTTACAAGAAAATGGCCTAGGATTCCTCTTTAAACTGGGAGAAATTAAACTTGGGCCTAATTTCCTTCCTTCCTATTAAGAGCCAGGGCACATAATCCATCATCTTTGCTTTTGGATACTGCAGTTGGCTTGTGAGTTCTGTCCCCGTCCCGTCCCCCCCCCAACCATGCAGTATGATATTGTAAGTCCATGTCTCTTTTTTCCTACGCTGAATGGAAAACGTACAACTATTAACAGTGCATCTGCAGATTATTTATCCATGCAGGCCTCATGAGTGCATGGATTAGGAAAATAGGTTTTGCCTGCCAATCTGTAAGCAAGAGGACGGATCCAGTGCCACAGTGGCAGCTTTGCTGTGCTCCGGGGAGGTGATGCTCACTCTGCTGAAAATGAGGAGCAATTTAGCCAAATTCAATTTGCAGGTCCAGACCTTGCAAGGTCAAAGTAAGAAGCACAGTCTACAAAGGAGAAAACACCACCTGCTAGTAACAACGGCAGATCCAAACCTGCTTTGGAGGAGAAGGCTCTGGTATGAGCGCTGAGATGGTGAAAGAACTGTAACAGAAGCTAACAGTCTGGAAAGGAGAAATAACCAGCTTGTGCCAAGTGTCCCCTTAGGATGACTATTCCTCCCAGAAAGTCTCTACTTTGTTGCATCTTTCACAAGGAAGTTATAGCAGCTTCAATGGCTTATTAACCTCTCTGGTACAGGTTCATTCTGCAGCTTGTTATCAAGAGAGCAAACCGCAGCCTGGGGGAATGCACTGTGTGTGCTTTTTCTGATTCTTGTCAAACTTTCCTCTTCATAGGTGGGATTTTTTTTTTTTGCAAAATGCGGGCAAAAATCATTCCTTGCAGTCTTGGCAGAATTTTATACATTCATCTGCACAAGGTTCGGAGCAGTGGAGAAACCTCCTGGCTACCTAGCAATGGTTAAAGACAAAGCAGGTAGTGGAAGATGGATAGTGTTAAACATAATGATGAGAATCTATGATAATTGTGAGCTCAGTGGGGAAAAAATGGAGCATTATGGTTATGTTATTTGCAAGTTTTATTTGACTGCAGCACCTGCTTTCAGTATGATTAACTCTTGCTTAGCACGCAATTTTAGTACCATTGACCTCTGATTTACTTCACTGGGCATGTTCAATTCCAGTGACAGAGGTATTTTGCTAGTACTGTTGTGTTGAAGACATGCCTAATGGGGCAGAGCTAATTTGCCATTTGCTGGGTTAATGAAGATACACACTAAAATGATTATGAGCAAAACCAAGAACTAGTACATGAAAGATTAAGAAACCAACAAACAATTTAGAGTGAAAATACAAACAGTAAGATCTCTATGCCTTAGGCTTTCCTTTAGTATTTTTCATCCCAGTACAGTTCCTGTAGTGCTGTAGCAGCTAAGTGCTTTCCCAGGTGACATTACATGTTTGCATAAGGCCAAGTTGTCAGGGGCACCCTGTGACAAGCATCAGGGGACCAGAGGCCCCATCTGGGAGAGAAGAACCACTGGTACTTGCAGCCTGGCTGGTGCTGGTCAAAACTTGCTAAATCCTGCTTTGGAGCTGTTACTGCAGGGGGCTTTTGCCACAGCAGTGCAAAGTGGGCTCAGTTATGCCATGTGGTGCCTAAAGCTTTATTTTTTACATTTTTTTTATAAATTATAAATAATAAATTATTTTATAAATTCTATAAAGCAGGTTTCTGTCTGTCCCCATTGCTGTCATCCTGTGCAGAGGATGCCCTGAAAGCCAGGAACCCACTTCTGCCCCAGGATGGGCTTTATGGGCTTTACACCACCCATCCCAGTTGTCACCCTGAAGAAGAGATCAGCCAGGCCAGGTGTGTGCTGCTTTCTCCCAGCTGCACCATCCTGTTACTCTGACATACAGCAGAGTTGCCTGCCGCAGCAGCCCCTCAGCAACACCCCATGGCAGTCACATCCGCTGTGTAACATCTCTCTGAAAACACTTCCCGCTTCCCAAGGGCTATGTATAACAATGCAATTCTCTCAGTTCACATGTAGACCTCCTCCCAGCAGTGTAATCCTGCCTTTTAATTCAGCCAAGAGCCTTCAGATTGTCTGTGAACACAGATACAACACATCTGAGTGGGAGCAAGCTTTTCTTTTTTACTGCTGAGGTGGTTAAGCCAGTACATTTTCCTTCCAGGATCCATCCTTTGACATTTCCATTCCAGTCTTTTGCAGGCTGCTGGCCTCGGCAGTCAAAGCCCAGAGGAGGCTGGTGGTATCCCTGCTGGTGGTATCCCTGCCGGAGCATGGCACTTTGCCATCACTGCACACTTGTCTCAGGGGGAGATACCAAATGCGACCTCCACCCCAGCCTCGAGGCAGCCAGCTCGCTCTGGTGCAGAGGACTCCCTTCATGTCCTGCCATGGTCAGGGAGAGCTGCAGGAGTTTGTCTTGTAAAACCTGAAGGAACTGACACCAGCTCCCCGTCTGACCCATGGTTTTGGGATACTTGGGCTCAGGCCTCATTCTAGGGTCCACAGTGCTGAGTTGGGCTCCAAAGAATGCTGAATGCTCAGACTGCCCTCCTGGCAGGGTGGGGGATTGCCTTTCTTGAAAAGTAACATTTTCATTAGCAGATGAGGTTGTTAAAATGCTCATAGTTAGGCTCTTCTGGCACAGTCATGCACATCTGGAGTACCACAGGACACCAGCTGTGCTTTTTCCAAGCCATATTCATAAAACATCAGGATACTCATGGTGTACAAAGCATCCTTGTTGGCAAAACTGAAATTACTGGACAGCAGGAACAACTGTGTCCAAAATGTTCTGTAGACATATTTAAAGTTGAAGGCTGCTTTTTCTGGAGTAATTTCTTCCCCCAGCTGTTTGGGGACTACAGCATAGGTTATATCACAGTCCTGTCTTGCTTCCCATGACTATTTATCTACCATTATGCACTGACAACTCTCTTCATCAAATGCTTCCATGTATAACTTCACAAGCTGTGTTATGGCACTGAGGAAAAATCACTTTCCCTGATAAGCAGTAGCAAACCTGAGGAGGCGACTAATTGTGAGGGGTTATTAAACAGTATATAGCCATCCCGGGGCATGAAATACACATTTCCCCTATTGCTTCTCCAACTTCACTGAAGGTGCCAGGTCTAAGAAACCCATCTAACCCATCTTCTTCCGCTACAAAGCACCCACAGTTCAGCAGTGCACCCATTTTGGACAACAGGGCTGTCTGTGCATGTGGGTGCACGTCTGGTAGCACCCTCCACAGCACCGGATGTTCTTGGAGAGAAGCTCCCTTACAGCTTCATGCTGGATGGGAAAACCCCTGCCATAAGGAGGTCTCCTTTGGAAGCTGTAGCCAGCCTTCCAGAAGAAATTCACAATTGGTGAAGCCAGCCAAAATATCTAAACCCAAGCTTTATTGTATAGGTCTCAAAGGGAGAAATGCAGCTTGGGGCCCTGATCCATGCCAAGACAAGGTTGTACTTTGGGACATCATGGCACTACATTTGTGCTTCAGGGATGAGAGCGAATGCCAGGTGGTGCTAACATATGGATCCAATGGTATTTACTAAACAAGAGTTGAGCCCACAGTACGGTAAAAGCACGTGTTTTACTGTGTATGACATTGTGAAACCCAGTCGTACGGGTAGGCAGGTTTTTGGCAGGAGGAACTTTTCTTTCCCAGAATGAATGCCAACATAAATTCCAGTTTAGTCCTTTCATTTGGCTACATCCTTCCTGACCCTCTCCTATTAATCTTACTTAAGGTCATTTAACTGAAACCATGCCTGGGTTTATGTTTTTTAGCCTTTGGAGCATTAAACTGGCTGCCTGTGACACCCTGGCAGTACAGCCCTCCCCAGTGCCTTTGGTTTCTTTTGGTAATCACTTAATATAGCCCGACCATCAGACTCCAGATGATGAGCCTTACGTGCTCAGTCTGGGCTTGAAGTTCAAAGCAGAGTAAAAATCTGTTTGGCTTCATTGCCAGAGGAGAATTTAACTTTGCTCAGGCTTTGCAAAACACTTTGCTAAAGTACTTCAGGGGGTTTGCGGGTTTAAAAGCAAGCAGAGCCAGCACAGGGCATGGCACCACTGCTGGCCACCACCTGCAAACTTCTGCAGGCTGCACCCTTGGCCTTGCAGACCTCTGCATTGCTTCCTCATGTTATCGAATTTCCATGCAGGCAGCACAGCCAGCTCCAGTTCTGCAGCTCGGCAGAAGCAGATTGCAGGCAGGCAGGTGACACAGGCAGCCCCATCCCAGCCCCAACCCTCTGCCTCCCCAGAGCTGTGCCAGGCTGTGCCCATCACCTCTTGTCTTCTTTTGCCCACCAGCACCTCCAGGACACAAACAAACCTTTCCCTATGCCAGGGCCATACCAGATCCAGCTGCCTCTTGCTTGGGATTCGCAGCATCCACAGTCCTAACTACACACCTGAGCTCCTGACTCCACGCTGCTGCTCCAACTGACCCAGCATGTCCTTAGGTGCCACTGTGCCATGTCCCAGTGCATATCCTCACTCTAGTGGGACCAGGCAGCTGCCAGCTGCCTCCTCCTCCTCCTGCCCCTGCTGCTGCAGCAGGGGCTTGAACCGAGTGTCATTCCTTGGGTGGAAAAACCCCACACCAGGCTCCTTCCAGGAGTGGAGAGCAAGGGATTTCCTGCCAGCCTTGGCCCCTCAGCATCCTTGTGCCCACAGGGGTGAAAGGAGGAGGATGACCCCACGCTGTTTCAAAGTGTCCACTGTGAAGGTGCTCACTCACGGTGAGAGTGAGATTTCACCTCCTAGCTTCATCTCTCCCCTTGCCCTTTCATTGCTGCCCTCCCATGTTTGCAGCCCTGGTGTGTTCATACCCTCCACAGGTGCTGCGTGTTACAGCAGAAGCTGAAAATTATTTTAATTCTCCTCTTTAAGGTATGTCCTCCTCTTTCCCCAAAGGAAAGAAGGCGAGTAAGAAAAGGAACCCATGTATTTGCTGCAAACTGTGACTGGTTTGTGCAATAACACTGCCTTTCTCTCCTTGTTTTAGGGAGTGCTGCCGATTTTTTGGAGACAATGGCTTGACTCTGAAGGTGTTTTTTACCAAAGCAGCACCCTTTGGTGTTCTTTGGACACTCACAAACTACCTTTACTTACATGCAATAAAGAAAATAAACACTACGGATGTCTCCGTGTTGTTCTGCTGCAACAAAGCTTTTGTGTTCTTGCTTTCATGGATCGTTCTGAGGGACAGGTTCATGGGAGTGAGGGTAAGTGACTCCTTATCTCTGTCTCTCTTCCTCCTCACCCTTCTGCTTTTCCTTTCCCCTTTCCCTCATGCTGGCCAAGTCAAACAGCACATCACACAGACAGCCAAATGGGCACAGAAATCTTTGCAGAGTGGGAACACATCCTTCCCTGCAGCCTGCCCAGGCACCCGTGAGCTCCTGCAGCTCCCATATCATCCAGCCTGATGCCTTTGAGCATTTTCCTTCAGGAAAGAGGTAACTTGCTCCAGACGTGGCACAAAGGATAGTTGCTATATCTGTGTTGCTGTAGATGTGCATCAGCCTTTGCCGGCCCCTTCCAAGTGACTATTCCCAGGCTATGGCACCAGACCTAGTGGTTTCTAACTTCACATTCCTGCAAGCCCCAGTTGCATGCAGTGCCCTTCTGGTCCCAACCTGTGAATTTAAACATCTTGCTATATGTGACAGCAGGCTTGGGGGGTGCATGGGTATCCTTTGCACCCATGTCAGTCAGCAGCAGTTGAGCTGCCCTTGCCCACCCATGACCAAAACCTATGTGTGCGTCACTGGTGGAGGATGGGTGTAACACCAACACATGGGGACTTGCATCTAGCCAGCTGCTGTGGACATGGGGCCAGGCGGCACGGCAGGCAGTGAGACCACTTCCCTGGGGCTGCCCTGCTGGTGACACCCCAAGTGTTTGCTTACACCCTTAGTCCTACATGTGGCAACAGAGCTGTGTGCTGGGGGGATTATCAGAAAACCATGCAGCTCCCTGCTTATCCTGCAGCCATTCTGGCAGCCCTCAGCACGCAGTGCCCCTGGCAGCAGGGCCAGGAGGGTGGGCAGCCTGGCCAATGTGGAGGGCCTGCGAGGAGTAACTACAAGGTGCCAATGTGTTCCCCCTGCCTCACTGCCCCAGCAGGCACTTATTAACAGCAATAATGATAATAATGCCTGTTTTCTGTCCACCATTCGAGCAGCTGTCTGCTCACCCACCCAGGCAGTGCTCTCAGAGCTCAGAAGAGGATGTCAGCCCTCACTGCATGGAGCAACTGAGAGTTAACTCTTGGGGAAGTGCTGTTCCCCAGCAGGCAAGCTTGGCAGGAGAGCTTGGCCAGCCTTGCAGTGGTGGCAGCCAAGAGGCTGCTCAGGGAATCGTTGCAAAATGTACCTGCCAAAACCCCAACCTGACCAGATGGTGTCTGCGCTTGCCCACCCCCTGCCCAGGTAGCAGTACCTGAAAACAAATCAACCGGGGGTATTAGTATAGAAGCAAGGATGTCCTGAAATGGTCCTGGAGGCAGAGGGTGTCCCTGGTATTACGGCTGGATGTGATGGCCATTTTGAGCAAAGTAGAAAGAGAATAATGCATTATTTTGTGGTCTTCACCTGCCCTGTGGCACTGCCTACAGTAGTGCTGGTAGGATGCCAGGAGAGGAAGTGTGTAGAGGGCTGACCACTGCTGTCCTGCATGTGCACTGTGCTCCATGGTGTGCACATGCCATCTTTCACCACTGGATACAGCTGTGGTCTAGTGGGGAACCTGTGTGAGGATACTCACACTGGCAGACACAAGTTGGAACAGAGATGCTTCTTGTGCTGTCCTGGCTGCATGGCTACATGTGAAGAGCCAGAGTGATCAGGGGCTCTCCAGCAGCTTCCCGGCTAGGCAGTCTTGTGCCATGGCAGGTGACACTCACTGGGGGATGGATCCTGCTCTGGATTCTTGGGGCTGAAGGAATGGAAGGAGCAGGGAAGCAGATCTGAGTGGTGGTCTTGGCCATGTCCTTCATTTCTTATCACCACTGCCTTGGGAGAGCAGCAGTGAAGCTGAGACCCAGAGCAGAGGCCAAGGCAGTAGGGGCTGTGTGATGTTCCTGCTGTGTGACATGGCACCCAGTGCTGGTGAGCACTGTTCCCAAAGAGGAGCACAGCTGTCTCCTTCCCAGGTGATGGGCCAGCAAGGGACCTTAGTGCAGAGGAAGGGGCTCACAGGCAACGGGCTGATTGCTCTTGTGCAGATGTGGCACTTTAACCTGTGCCAAAATGCAAGTGAGAAGGCACTTGCCCTAGGAACTGAGAGGGCTTGGGGCAGCAAAGCAGCCCTGCTGCCTAGATTTGTGTGGTACAGTGGGAGTGCTGGGGACACTCCTGTCTGCAGAGGGCCATAATGTGGACTCTCTTGGAGAGACTCATTTTCTTCCCTCTTTCCTCTTTTCCTTACAGCTCAAGTAAAAAGCTAGTTGCAATTAGCATGGCACTGCCTGGTGTACTGAGGGATAGCCTCAGGATGAAGGAAGCCTTCTTCCTGGGACTGGCAACCAGGAGGAAGGATAGGTGCTGGGGCTTTTCCCAGAGTGACTTAGAGACTGCAAGCCAACACACAGCCCAGCCCCAAAGCTTCTGGTCCCTCGAGGCCATCCTGAGTCGGAGCTGCTGACCCTTTTGGAAGCAGCTTTTGGGAAGGGTATTTGGCAGATCAGGCAGCAGAGGAGACAGTGCCTTGCCCTGCATCTAGCATCATCCCACGCTCTTGCTGCATCCCATGGCAGCACCACAGGATGGATGGTGCCACAGCAAAGCTGTGATGGCACATTTGGGTTTCTCTGTTCACACCTGCTGGAGGAGAAGCCAGGTGAGAAAGGCAGAAGCTCAGTGGGGTTTAAGCATGTACAAGAATCCCACTTGGCATTCAGAAGTGCAGCTGGCACTTAAATCACAGTTTGGCTGGAATTTAAATGTAAGAGCAAGCTACAGAACCCCATCCTCGCCACTCAGGCACTTGTAAGTGCCTACCTCTCCCCATTGCCCTTTTCCCCTTTCCCTTCACTGTGCCCAGAGCAATGGTCCAACGGGGCTGTGAGCTGTTGTATTGCCTTCAGAGAGAACACACATATAATGAAGCTGTGGGCACCAGAAGCGCTGTATCTGCAAGTCCTGTGGTGCTGAGGCATTTGCAGGTAACCACAGGCTGGCAGCTGTGGTGTGGTGCAAGCAGCCTCTCACCACCACTAATGGTGTGCTTGATAGACAGGCTGAAAGGCTTCCAGAGACAGCGTATGTGACATGCTTGTCATGTCAACAGGCAGGATGAGAGGTGAGGTCAAGACTCATCTGATACTTGTGACATGCTCAATAAGAGGCAAGGACCTCTGCCCCAGCAAAACTGTTTGCAGACTGCAGTTATTTGCTTTGATCTTTGACTTTGATGCTCCCTTCCATGCTACAGTAAGTAAAATAGCTCAGGATCCAAGAGAGGCATCACTGGCAGGTACCCCTTTGTACATACCATATAGACAAGCGCACCTGCCAGTGGAACTTGGAAATAAATAGACTAGCAAATCCCAAATGATAGTCTTCCTTTCCAACCAGAGACCCAGACTCCTGGGAGGTGCTCTGAAGTCAGTCAGCCCCTGACAGTAAAAGCAAAACTGGATACTTTTCATTCTGCAGTTCATTATTGCTCATTAAGTTTCAACTGCAGAGAAGCTGCAGCATTGTAGGAGGCACAGCCTGGGGATAGGTCTTAAAACCCAGTCTGGCTCCAGGAGAGGGCACAGTTGGCTGGCACTGACCCAGCTACAGGTCAAAATAAACTCATTTATCCCAGTCATAGAAGCATCACCATGACTGTGCAGCCAATGGGAATGCAGTTTTAAGGAGGGCATCCCTTGCACCACAGCAGAGCCATGAGGCACAGAGTATGCAGAAAGCCCTTTTCACTCCAGAATTACTTCCGGGGGAGGCTTGAGGAATCTGGTAGGACAGTCCCAGAGAAGCTGCTGACACTGCAGCCTGTACCCATGCTACCTTCCCTTGAATGAGCCCCTTCAGGCATTGCTGGATGACTAAACCTCCCTCTCTGAAAGGATGTATATGAACTGCAAAGCAGTTGCATGAGTTTTATTCCCCTGTTTATTTCAAAACCCTTTTTCCTCCAAAACTTCCACCACACTCAAAGCCTTCCCTGCAAGCTCCAGGGAACTATTACTTCTGTATTATTGTCACACAGAGGCTACAGGGACCCAATGATGAGAGGTTCAATGACAGAGATCAAATCCCTCTTACAGCTCAGCGTGAGACAAACTGGGCCCTGTGTTCTGATCTGCCACACAGCTCCATGGCAGAACTGCTTCACACCTTTGCAGCTTCTCTGCAGCCAGGGAAATAGAGAGGGAAGGCAGCACTGGCTACATGGGTATCAGGCAGGGCTTGCTACCAGTTTTCTACACAAGCAGATGATGCAGTACTGCCCTCATTTAAATATGCTCACCTGTTTTTCTGTGTTGGTGATTGTCAAGTAACGCTTTCTTGCTTTCTTTCTTTGTCTCCAACTAGATTGTGGCTGCTATATTTGCCATTGCAGGGATAGTTATGATGACGTACGCTGATGGGTTTCACAGCCACTCAGTTATTGGGATAGCCCTGGTGGTGGGCTCTGCCTCAATGTCTGCTCTCTACAAGGTAAGCACACTTTGGTCTTCCCCTCCACACCCTGAAACATGCCTGTCACCCTCATCACTCATTTGGACTGCTCCTGTCTTTCTTGCAGACCTTCATGCAGTTCAGTGCCACATTCCCTTCTTTCAGGGGCTCTGCCATAAGCACACTAACTACAACACTGTGTTCAGGCATTCACTTAGGATAAAAACTCCTGTTCCCTGGGAATGGTCTTCTTCAGTGTCCACAGGAGAACTAGAGCTGCCCTGTGTTCTTGAGAAATGAGGCTGCTTTTCCACAGGTGCTGCATTTAATCACTCACCCTGGAAGCACCTTTCAGAGGTTTAGCTTCTTTTTCAAGTCATTTTGTTACCTCTCCTTGCCAGTCCTCCTTCAGTGGCATATGTAGGCTGCATTGGGCTTAAAGTACTGCTTATCATGGAAATAATTACATGCTTAGAATCCAGAGCACAAGATCTCAGCCAGGGACCAGCACGGTAAACTGTGCAGTGTGTAAGATGACATGTAGCCTTTGCTGCTGAGCAGAGCTGTTTCATGTAGCCTGAGACGTGTGTGTGCATTTGCCTCTGTGCTGCTCATGGCACTCAGAGTCACAGTCCAGAGAGGAATAAGGACTTGTAAGGTGTGGGTCACCCACCCTAGCTGGGATGTGTAGACAGACCAGAACGAGGTGTAGACGACTCCATATGGCCGAATGAATTGCATCATTCTGGTCCTGCAGCAGAAATGGACCAGGCGACCCCTGCAGTCTTAACACAAGCAATCCAGGGAGACTCGCCAAACTGAGAAGCATCTGTCTGTGTTCCTCAGCACTGTACTGCAATGCTTTCTACTCCTGTTTTCAGATCAGCCTGTGTCTTACATAAGGGAGGCTGTGAAGTGTCATACAGCACTTTCCCCTAAAAGAAAACAAAAGAGAAGAGAGATGCAATAAGACAGATGTGGCTTTCCAGATCCAAGGAAACACCATGGCTCTGGAGTCACCTGCAGGCAGGCAGGGTTATTGAAGGCTAGATCCTAGCTCTGCCCCTTCTCCCATGGCAGCTTGCAGGGACCAGGGCCTCAGGGCTGCTCCACCAGAGCCCATGCACAGAGGGACGATTGTGGAAGTGCTGACAGGGTGATTCACTGCAGTGCACCCTGCATGCAAGGGCAGATGGAGTTGCGCAGCTTGTTCTGCAATGAATGCCACTCTGCTCTTGCTTCCCACAGCCTGGCTCAGTTTCTATGAGCTGTGCCATAGCATGCAAGCAGCTCTGCCAGCAGATAAGCTGTGCCATATGCTGCAGAACCACATCCACCTGACCTTCTACCCCAGACACAGACACATCAGCCTGCCTATGCCAGCTGCCCACCTTGCCAGGGGTAACAAGCCATGCTCAGGTGGCACACGAAGACTAATCCATTATGCAGAGTGGCAATGCAGCTGCACTGGTAGTGGGAGCAGGCAGCACCTCCATGAGCATGGCAGCCCTGCAGACGTGCCTGCAGTGCTCTGGGTACGCAAAGGGACACTGATGAGGGGGCCTGCCATCCCAGCACAAACCAGTAGTTAAGAGCCTACCAGCTAGACTAGTCTGCAGCCTGTGGCAGAGGAGAGCTGTACCCAGAGCCCATGGCTTCTGCTGGATCCTCTGCAGTTCTATGTGGAAAACTGATGTAAACACCAGGCCAAATCTGTCTGCAGGGGCTTCTTCAATGGACCACTCACATTCCTTGTTTCCTCTGTCTTTATTCCTTCTCCTATTAACAAACCGAAGCTTTTAAATCCCTCCCTGTGGTCTCATTAGGCTGCAGCTGTGTTCCAGACTGTGAGGCTGCTGCTGCCTTCTGGGAACAAGCTCCCAGGGAGAAAGTGGTCTGGCACTGTGAGCATGTGTTGGGAGGCAGGGACAGCAGTGCTTGTGGACAGGCCATGGTGCACAGCAGGACAATGCACATGGAGAGCCAGGCTGCATGGACTGTGCTTGCTCAGCAAGGCAGTGTTCCTCAGGTGGCAGCTCAAGGTCTGAACCAGTGATGTCTCATGCAAGGAGATCACAGGTTGCTTTCTCTTCATCCCTGCCCTGCTTCACCAAGTCTTCTGGATTTAATATTAGTTTATCCAGAGGACCAAAGGTGCTGAGCCCCCGTCCTGCATGGGCTCCTTTGGTGGTTGCCCTTTCCTGTATTCTAGTTGGCTCCCAGCAGGGAGAAGGCTGGGGCACACAAGCTGGAAATCACGGCTTCACGAGCAGCCATCTCAAGTGTCTGGCAAGTATCGTCACATAGGTGCTGATTGACAGTGGCCCTCCTCCTGAGGAGTGGTGCAAGAGAGTTAAACCCATGTGTTTTCCTCTTGTAGGTTTTATTCAAACTTCTTTTGGGCAGTGCTAAATTTGGAGAAGCTGCCTTATTCCTGTCTGTGTTAGCTGTCTTCAACGTCCTCTTCGTTACCTGTATTCCTGTCATCCTTTATTTTACCAAAGTGGAGTACTGGAGCTCTTTTGACATCGTTCCGTGGGGAAACCTCTGTGGATTTTCAATTCTCTTATTGAGTGAGTAGATGGGAGGCTTTTACACTGCTCGGGGTGGAGTAGGGATCACAAAACTGGCTGCTGCAGACCTCTGACATTCTGGAGCTGTTTTCCCTTCTTCTGAACCCAGTTATTAGCTTGAGAAATCATGCAGAGGGTCTTTTCCTGGGTGGCAATGCAGACCCCACTTCTGCTGTTATTACAAAGCCAAAATATTGTGGCCCTCATTAGAAGGTGCTGTGGGAATAAACTGTAAAGCTTGTCCTCACTCCTACTTGTGAACTCTGCTTCAGAGAGACAGTGAGACTTGCCTGGGCTGTGATGGGAAGCAGCCCTTCTGGCAGGGCATTACCTTGAGCTCATCAGCATCCCTCGAGCAAGCAGGTTAGGTCAAGCAAGTCAAGGCCAACCTGCAGTGCCTCTGCTGACTTCAGTAATAGCTAATTGCTATTCCTAAAGAGCAGGAAAGTTTTGCAAATGTAGCATTGCACAGCACAGATGGGAATTAGGTAGGCGGCTCTCCTCTCTTCTGCTGCCACTGCTGTATTACCAACGGAGCCCAGCTTGGGAGAGATGCCAAATCTAAGCCTTAATGAGTCATGGTCATGAGAAGTGTGATGCTGTTCCCTGTCAAACTAGATATGTGGACTGTGCTTCCACAGTTGCTCACTACACAGGATGATGGCATCACATCTCCCAGAATGTTCCATTTGTTTCTACTGGAAATAGCCCTTTCCATACCTATGTTGAGTCCCAGCTTCTCTTACCCAGAACAATCACAACACTTGGCTCTACAAGTACCTCCAGTTTACTTATTAGTGGATTCAAATCGAAGGTTTCTGTGGGCAAGTAGTGCAGCAATTGGCAAGACATCACTGGGCTGTATGATGTATAGGTACTACTAGAATACAGTCAGCCCCAGCTCCTGACATGGTCGGTACTGGTGAGGCTGTCCTGACTTTGCTGAAGCTAATCACCTTAAAACAAGAGTGATTTGGCCCTTTGCCTAGTTTCACTGTAGTAAAAAGTGGTCTTCTTTCCTTCTTCAGCATTCAATATTCTACTGAATTTTGGGATTGCTATTACCTACCCTACCTTGATTTCTCTTGGAATTGTGCTGAGTGTCCCAGTGAATGCAGGTAAGAATTTCTGTCTTTTGCATCTTAATGAATAAATTAAATCTGTGGCCTTTCAAATGCAGAGTGGGGATACAATCAAATAGCTTTATTAAACATCTTTTGCATCTTCTCTCAAAGACTTATGGAGATAACCTAGATTAAAATGTGCATTCTTTATGTGTTAGATGTGTTGTATAACATTACGTGAATATTCATAATCTCTAAAATTGCTTTTTAAATTACTGTCCGAAGAAGCCTGGCTACTGAAAAACAAAGTAGATTTGAAGTCATCCATCTTGGGGCTGGGATGACAACTCGTGGATGAAGCAGAAATCAATTCTTAATGATTTCTGCAGGGCAGGCTTAACGCTACATTGAAACAAGTAAAATTGCTTATATTTTAAAGCAAACACATACTAGTAATTCTATTTGCCTTGGTAACCAGCATTGCAAGTGTCTTTCAAGAGCTCTGGACAATTCAGTTTTGGACATGGCCTGGTACATTTCACCGACTCTTTTCTGACATTTAATGAAAGCCAAGAGACTGCAGAGCCCGACAGGGCTGGGCAGGGGAGTGCAGAGGCAACCCCGGCTCAAACCAGAGCTACCTCTCCCAAAGCCAGCCAGGTTGAACTGGTGACATGGTGCAGGCAGAAGCTCCCAGCCTTGTGCTGACTACAGGCATGAAGGGCCGGGCACTGCTGGCTGCCCTGGCAGGTTTTGGTACCAAGTGGTGTGATCCCACAGACCATGTGCATGGCTCAGTGTCCACAGGGTTTCTTACTCAGTGGGACTGTCAGGGTGAAAATCAAAATTAGCACATTGGAGTTGCTGTGCTGGGGAGAGAAATGCCCTTTTCTCTGTGTACCTGGACCTCAGTGGGAGTTCCTGTGCTATCAGTGAGCAAGGGAGAAGATGCCACTGCAGATAAAAACTGCAGCTCCAGGTGTTGTGCCTTTTGCATGCTGAGCCCATGGGCCAGCTCTGCCTGCTCTGAAGGGGGCCATACCCTCTTGTATGCTAAATCATCAGGAAGGATGGTGTCCCTGCCACTATTGCCTCCGTGGCCATGTTCTCCCACTGAAGCCAGCCTCCAGAGCTGGGAAGGCAAAAGGGAGGGATAGGGATACTGTACTAATGCTTTGTCCCAAGTAATAACAGCTGTTCAATGTCCCACACAGTTGTTGATCACTACACGAGTGAAATTGTCTTCAACAGTGTCCGGGTGATTGCCATTATCATTATTGGCCTGGGCTTTCTCCTGTTGCTCTTGCCAGAGGAGTGGGACGTCTGGGTAATAAAGCTCCTCACGCGTCTCAAAGTCCGGAAGAAGGAAGAAATCCCCGAAGGGAATGGAGATATTGCTTCAGGACTGCCTAACAAAAGCCGGAGAACTCGTCCCTCCATGTCATCCTTTGCTCATTAAATGCTCTTTTTAACAAAACTTTGTGGTTAACCTTATCTATGATGATGCAAAGGTCTTTTCTTGGAAAGAAGCACACCTGTCCAACATGGTGTACATACCTGTACAGTTTTGATATGATCACCATCTAAGGCATGTCCAGTTTGCTTGTACTTTTTTCACATCAGACCTTTCACTTAAGTAGTACACTGAAAACAAACCTGCAAACCAAGAACCTCTCTTCTCTTTTTAAATGAATGTAATATATAGTCAAAATATATTTGCATAGGTTATTTTAAAGAATGATTTTCATGAAATGCAGGGCAGACATTTTGAACATTAGGTACTGAATGATGCATTGCACACTGTGATTTAAAAGAAACAAATGCTATGCTACATCACATCTTTATTTTTGACCAGAGCTGTACTCTGAAAGTTGTCAAAGAAAATAAAAGGGAAACTTTCTGGGACTGGAAGATGGGGGGAAGAGTGGAAGGAAGGAAGGAGGTTTGGAAATCACTCTATGTAGATGAGCGCATGTTGCGCTGCAGTCAGGAGAAAATTTAAATGCTAAAATTGCCTGCACTAAAGCACTAGAGCGAAAGCAGTCTAGAGCCCTAATCTCCTTATTCTGCACATGACTGTAGTCCACGTTTAAAATCATGCAAGAGAAATCCAGTGCCTTCTACAGAACTCTTGTCTTTATCCACGCAGAACCAGGTCCTGCCAAGAGGCATTTGTAATGGCAGGGCTCAGGCTTGCGGCCCCGGGGACCCCAAATTCCCACTGACATCAGGACATGCGCCCCATACACGCCGTGGCTTCTGTGAGAACACGTACGTTTGCATGAAGCAGACCTGGTTCTTTTCTCACTTGCACAGGTTTTACCCCTGTGTGAAGCTGCGTTTGATTAACACCAGTGTGAGGAAGGGGAAGTCTTGGTCATGTGTGGAACAAGCCAACCAAAAACGATCAAAGGGGCTGGCAGGAGCATGGTTGCTGATGTACAGTCTGAGAGCACGGACTAAGGGGGTGAATCACCAGTTGCTTTTACTCCATAATTGTGAGTGTTAAGAGTAAAAACGTGAGATATTTACATCAAATGTAACACTTTTTATGAAACTTGTAAGCACCAGGATGTTTACTTACGCGATTTTGGTTCGCCATTAAATTTCTATCTGTGATAGATCACATGCTATGTAAAAAGTGGGGGGGAAAGGTTATAGTTTACTATTTTTGAAGTTTACATTGTTGCATACAAAATTAAAAGTGTTCTTTTGAACTGCTGCCATAGCCTAAGGGTCCCTGCTGCCACTGAGGTCCTCTTTGTCTCAGGCAGGGGTGGCATCCACTTCAAAACATTTTAGCAAATCAACTTCAGATTCCATTATCTGTTTGGCAAAGCTAAATAATAAAAGATTTTAAACTAAGCCTCAGTGAATGCTCTCTGTTTCTTTCTCTTGACTGCACTTCTATTGCTGTTTTACTGCGGGTGGTATTGAGCCAAAGCGATCAAAAGGGATAGAATGCAACCCTTGCCAGTCTGTCACTGCTTGCCAGTCTGTCTTCAACAGCAAAGTCTGCTCTGGTCTTCCTGGACAAATCCCTCTGGGAGGCTGATGTCAGCCATCAGTCAGGAAACACATGTCCAGCAGAAGCAGACCAAAAGAAAAGCTGAGCTTCCTTTGAAACCATTGGTATGCAGCCATACAAACATATGCTAACAGGTATTTAGGGGCAATGGATGGGACACAAATTTGTACATTAATCATTACGTCCTAGCCCAGGCCATATGTTTTTTCTCCATATCTTCATAATCTCTTCATGACCAAACAGATACTAAAGACTTGCTAATAGAGATTATACACACAGGCAAAAATCTGAGGCTGCAGGAAGCTGCTCAGAACCACTGTCCCATTCAATCTTACACACCTGGATCTTTAACCTATTTATTTGGGAAGTAGGGGAGCGTAGGGCACAGGACAGGAGTCCAGGTACAACTCTAATAACTGGTTGAGAGACTTGATCTCAAAGCTCTCATACTAAAGTTTACTCCATCTTTGGGCATATCATTTTGTTGTCCTTGAAGCAATCCACATCCTCTTCAAGCCCCCTGCCTGAGGCAGAGCCAGAGAAGAATGTACAAACAGTCCTTCCATTTTCCTTAGTCCAAATAAGTGGCATCTTCTGTTATCTCTGCACTCCACTTCACTGTGCATTTGATGCAGTCTCACAGGTATCCAAAAGGCTCTAAATGCCAATTTAAAAACTGCAACTAATGTATGTTTATTACTAAAATGACAAATTAATTTTTTAACATTCCATAGGATCACGGAGGAGTTTATGCACCAGAATGGATAGCAGCACCAGGAAAATCCTGTGATTTGCCTGATGCAACTGTCATTGCTTCTGCTGGCTTATCCTTCCCAAGTACAGACTAAATACATGCAAGAGCTGTGATTTCAAATAGCACTCTATTACAAACTCTCTCCTGAGTAGGAGCTCAGCAAACTAGATTTAGCCGTGTTAAGCAACTGTAAATTACACACAGACAAATTATTCAGATGAAATTACCTGTATTTCTTCAGGCAATACATTGTGCCTGGACTATGTGGACTCAGAAAGCAGGCTGGGACATGGATTTCTTCAAGGAATGGGGAAAGAACAGAAGCCAGGGACAATGTAGCTGATGTGAAGCAGGAGCACAGAAGAGCTGCTGATGGTATCAGGACAGAAATGCCTTTGGGAAAGAGAAGATGCTCACCTTTCCCTTGCTACAATTAATTTGAAGAGATGGGATCTGCATACTTACTCTGAAGTCATAAGCTATAAGGAGCTGGGCTCCATGTCCCTGTTGTGTCCTACAGAAAGAACCAAGTCTTTCAAGGCCTCCAAACCTAAGCTACTCCTTGGCAAAGGCCAAGACTGAGAAGCTTCTTTCATAGTCCAGGTGTCATGCAAGCTGTCTTTGCAGAAACTGCTATCAGCAAAGAGATTTTGATGGGTAAATTTAATTAGCTCAAAACTATTGAAAGAGAAGCAATGAGATTTTCTTGTTCAGCTGTCATGTTCTAGGGCATTTCAAAAAATCCCTGCACCTTATCTAAAAGTCCTGAACATTAGAAAGAGAAATAAGGGAAAAAGGAGCTGAAAGATCTTCTGAAAGCAGAAAAGAAGTCAAATGAACAGATGCGCACCTGCAGCCTAAAAATATTCTTTTAAGAGGAAATCACAGTCCTAAGGACAGGAGCAGTAACTCAAACTAATGTTTTTGAAAACAATAAGCCTCGCATTTCTCTTTTCTACCTATTAGAGGTCCAAGCAGACAGATTTGTAAGGACTTATAAAACATGAACTTCAGCTTGGGCTTCCTGCGCTGATGGCTATGAGTATACATTATGGGCCAGTGAATATAGCTTTGCTATCTCCCAGCAATAGGTCTCTCTGTCCCTCTGGCTTCTGAAGCTGTGAAGCTTCGAAATGACTGCAGCCTAGTAAGCAGAGTAAGTTGCTTAATACCCTCCTTGAGATTTTTGGCCAATTACACATTTTAAATGCCTTCATGACTTGTAAACAAAACCATCTTTTTCATCGTGTGCTTCTGGATTTGGTCAAAAGCATGTCACTTGCCAGCTTGGCTCCTAAGAAAATTGATATTGATCTTGGGAACAAATATCATGTTTGAGAATGACGTTGCCTTTGTGCATGTGTATGCAATCCCATCTGGTACAGTACACCTACGCTTCAGAGACAATGTTTATAGCGACTATCATCCAGAGGGACCTCAACATGCTTGTGAGGTGGGCTGATGCCAACCTCATGAAGTTTAACCATGACAAGTGCAAGGTCCTACACCTGGGTCAGAGCAATTCCAGGCACAGCTACAGGCTGGGCAGAGAGGAGACTCAGAGCAGCCCTGTGGAGGAGGACTTGGGGGTGGTGGTCAGTGAGAACATGAACATGAGCTGGCTTCAGTGTGCACTTGCAACCCAGAAAGCCAACCGTATCCTGGGCTGCATCAAAAGGAGCGGGACCAGCAGGTCAAAGGAGGTGATCCTGCCCTTCTACTCTGCTCTCGTGAGACCTCACCTGCAGTATTGTGTGCAGTTCTGGTGTCCTCAGCATAAAAAGGACATGGAGCTGTTGGAACAAGTCCAGAGGAGGGCCACGAGGATCATCAGGGGACTGGAGCATCTCCCATATGAAGACAGGCTGAGAAAGCTGGGCTGTTCAGCCTGGGAAAGAGAATGCTGCGTGGAGACCTCACAGCAGCCTTCCAGTATCTGAAGGGGGCCTATAGGGATGCTGGGGAGGGACTCTTCATTAGGGACTGTAGTGACAGGACAAGGGGTAACGGGTTCAAACTTAAACAGGAGAGGTTTAGAATGGGTTGGCCAGGGAGGTTGTGAGTGCTTCATCCCTGGCAGTGTTTAAGGCCAGGTTGGACGAAGCCTTACATGGCATGGTTTAGTGTGGGGTGTCCCTGCTTATGGCAGGGGGGTTGGAACTAGATGATCTTAAGGTCCTTTCCAACCCTAACTATTCTATGATTCTAAGTAATGGGTGCAGCTGATGCATTAGTAAATACAATACTTGAATGCAAGAATGCAGCTAGATTTTTTAGAAAGAATTTTAGGATGTGTTTCAGTCTCAGAAAGAACTAGAAACCACTTCTTCGCTTTTAGTACATAACATGCCACAGAAATGTGAAGGCATCGAAATGAAACTCAGAAGATGAGTTTCCTTCTTTCATTTACATAGCTTTGAAAGTTGGAAGTCTGCTTGTTGAACAGGCAGATTTCCAGTTTCCCATCTAGCTTTCCTGCAAAAGGCTGAGCATCAACATTGCTGCAAAGCAAGCTTGTCTCATCCTTGGTAGGCTTAGACAATTGTTAATCAGGAGCCAATGGAAGAGTAAGAATTAGCCTTAACACCTTATCATTGACTGCTTTTCCCAAAATACTCCTTCTGTTTTCTTCCTTCCTAACAACTGAACAAAAATGGAATATTGGCATTAAAAAACAATGCCTATAATTACTGTGAATTTATCACCTCAGAAGAATCTTAAACCTCCAGCTGCTGGGTTAGTTTTTCTTTCTTCATCACAGAATCATAGAATAGCTAGGATTAGAAAGAACCTTAAGATCATCTAGTTCCAACCCCTCTGTTACACCCTGGTGGTCATAATTGCCACTTGTCTAGGTAGTCTATTGATTTTCAGACTGTGTTTCATGGAATTCTCCATGAATTCATCTACAAGATGTCACAAAGACAAGGAAACCTTTTCTCAGCAGGCTTCAGGTCACTAAACTGAGATTTGGAGAAGATAAAAATCGCTGTTATGACTATTCTTTGTCCTTTTGTGTCCATACCAGCCTGCACAGACAGCTTGGCTCTTCCTAGTCAACCCCCCTCCTGTGCTAATTGATGCACCCACACAGCCAGGTCTCCATCTCAGTATCCCGTGCCCTGTGCTTAATTTTCAATGTTCATGCCACGCTGGCACTCCCTAGTGTGACAGCGAGGACACAGCACTGTTGACCCAGCAAAAGACAGCATTACGAGGAAATCAAGGTAAGAGTCCCAGTTAGTTGAAAAATAACTTTATAATGCGCATTTTCTTAGGGATTCAGATAATTTATTTGGGAAGGCTGCCAAACAAAAGCTACAGTTTTCCTCCTCCTCATACACTCCTCCTTCTTTATCCATTCAAAACCCTAAATTCTTGCTAACTCATTCAAAGACATTAAAGCAGGTTATTGTTAAAAGGATATTCATAAAACTCAACATGAAGTCTTTATGGCAGGTACCTATTTCTTTAATAACATCTATCTCACTAACTGCTAAATGGAAATGTAATTCAAAGGCTTCATCTGTGGCCAGCAGTGCACCTAACAAATCTGGGATTTTTTCAGCCTCCCATCTTTCTAGAACATTTGCCTCTGCCGGTATTATAAATATCCCATTTATTACTTACTGGGCACATTTCCCAAAAGTAAGAGACTAAAGATAGATACTTAGAATTGGCTAATAAACAACAAAAAATCCTCCTCCTTACGATAGCAGTTAACCAAATGGAAATATTGCCATTAAAAAATGTATTAGAGAAACCTTTTTTCTATTCATGCACTTTCTTAAAACCAGATCACTAAATTTTCATAATATCCATTACATGGAGTTATTTGCAATTGTGTCCACTGAGTATTTCTTGGGCTACAGATCATTAAAGAATAAACTATTTATCACAAATCCCAGGTGCGCTGTTCAGGCTTTGCTATTAATTATACATAATTATATTACCCACTCTGTTTCTAGAACACAATAACAAAACAACATTACATGCACCATAAATTTTGAAATCTAAAACACAACTGACATTTTCTATTATCGTGTTTTGGCCCTGAGACTTAACATTCATTTTCTTTTCAATATTCATGCTTGTAAAAGCTTGCTTTGGGAAAGCTTGAGTGCAAAAGGGTTCCAAGTAAGCTGCAATATAAATTTACTCCTATATTAATTCTTTTCAACAGAAAAACATTAATTGAAATTCTACTTCTGTAGTGGCTTTCACTCACCTTAACCTCCCTGTTTTGTTAGATGCTAAATTACTGCATTTCTGTCTTTTACCTATCACAGTCTAACAAACAGAAGGTAGTTAAGCAAATAGGCAGGGATGGGAACATGGGCTGTTACCTACTGTACAGCGTACAGCAGCAGTCACATTTACTTTGCTTCAAATAGTTTCCCTTCGAAGGGGTTGGTTATGTATTTCAACCAACGAAATCCCCTCCAGATTTGGCTAGTTTATAAGCTACTCTGCAGAAGAAGCACAATTCCTTGGTCTTCTCTGAAAATACCTTTCCTGGTATAGGGGTAAGTGAGCCACCTGCAAGGGGAACCAGATGAGCATGCCCATAAACACCAGTGGGAATTGTCATTGCATGCTGAGGAAAACCAGCTCAAGGTAGGTCGGCAGCTCCGCCCGCTCCCTGACCCGGCTGCCAAGAGGCCTCATGCACCCAAAGCAGGACCAGCCATCAGCACGGGAGCCGACAGTGGTTCGGCACCCGGCAGAGCTGGGCTCTTCCCAGCCAACGAAACGCCACCCTTCCCACGAGTGCAGCGGGTGACTACGGCAACACGGGCGATCGCTTTCCAAACTGCAACACTGCCCCGCATTGCCAGGCAAATGATGATGCATAAAATAAGACTTCCAGTTCCTCAGCTGCAGGGACTGCCACAAGGAAACACCACCGACTCCCAGGTACAACAACGAACATAGCGCGCTCCTGGGTGCTCTTTACCAGCACTGCAGGGCTCTTCCTCGGTGCTGCCGCTCGGCTGAGCTCACCCGGCGCCGGGCTGGGTGTCTCTGTGCTGTGAAACACACCCAGGGCTCTTCTCTCACTAGGCAGGACCCTAAAGGGCCCGGCGGGGTGAACCGAAGGGGACGGCATGATCCGGGGCGCCCCGGCACGGCCCGCGGCCGGATACCGCATCTCCGTCCCCATGACGACCACATCCCGTGACCAAGCTCTCTCAGGACTGCGCCTGCGCACTAGGAAAGGCGCCGCATCGCTTCCGGGGCCGTGCCCTTGGCCGGGTGGGTGAGGCGGTAGTGCTCTCCGGCGGCCGCTTCTCCCGGTGCGTTGGGGCCGGCTCGCAGCCGACCCGGTGCCGTTCGGACACACACACCCCGCCGCTTCCGTCCAGGTCGGCGGCGAGATGGCGGCGCCAACGATGGAGGAGAGGAAGGCCTGCTGGGGGGCCCGGGACGAGTTCTGGCAGTGCATGGACAACCACGGGGATGATGCCTCCAAGTGCGAGAAGCTGCGGCTGTCCTTCGAGTCGCTGTGCCCGCAGCAGTGGGTGAGCAGCTGCCGCTCCGGGCGAGACCTCGGCCTCCGTTTACCGCGTTAATGATGGCAACTCTGGCGTCTTGCATTGCAGAACGCGTGCTGCCTAACGCGTTCTCATAGAGAGCCCTGCACCCTTCAAAACTATAAGTTGGTTTGCACGCTTTTAGTCTTTCAGGGAAATTACAACTCCCAAGCAGAGCACTACCTAACCTGGGAGCTGTGAAAAGTAGATCGAAGCGCATGGTATAAAGGGAAAGGAAATCACAATGTCAAACTGTCAGATAAATACACAACTATGCAAGTATACAGACTTACTGTTTAGTTGAAAAAGTTCAGAAAGGTGCTCAAAAGCTTGTGGAAGTGCACAGAAGTTACTAAAGAGGAAAGACTAGTAGAGAAGGGAGGCCACACACAGGGCTAGCACTTGCATGGTATCTTAAGACTGGCATCTGATGCCTTGTGTATACCCTTCTTCATGGAGTGTACCTTTGCAGTAAACCATCGACTTCTATGTAACCCATTCATGTTGTGCCTTTTAGTTTCCCTAAGCTCAACCTGTAGTTCTTCACTTTTTTAAACACTCTTTTGCTAACAGCAGTGGCTGAGGGGCTGAACGGACTGAAGTCAGTAACAAAAAACCAAGTGCATTCACAGTTGCTGTAGTGACTTACACTTTGAACGCTGCATTTCTGCTATGTGCCATCTCTAGTGATGATGGTTTCACACGCAGTGAAAATAGCAAAGCAATAGACTGGTTGTATCAGATGCTTACAGAAGTAATGGGGTGGTTATGGCAGGAAACTGAAGTTCACTTTCAAAATGATAAAAAGAATCAACAAAACAAATACTCCACTCTTAATTTCTTCAACAGAGCAAAAAACCTCCTAACTAATGTATTGAGCTAACATCCTCCTCAAATTTGGTCATTTTTCCTTATTCTTTCTGTGATGCATGAAGCCTCTTTTTCTGCCAGTTTCTTCCAAATATCTTCTCTTTTCAAACAGGTTAAATATTTTGACAAAAGAAGAGACTTTTTAAAATATAAAAAGAAGCTTGAAACAGAAGGGTATCATCCTCCAGAAGCTGCTGGGAAGTCCTAGTTACTGTGCTTTCAAAATGAATCTAATGAGAATAACTGTGGAAGGAAAAGGCAAGAGAAAGTGACAGAAGCTGCTTCAGCTCAAGAACTGGTAACCCAACTGCCTTCCTGAAATGCACACTTCTGCTCCTCTTACCAGGTCTCAGGTGTCTGCTGAGAAAAGATGGTCGTGGATAGCTTTTTCATGAAAATAAGTCAAAGAAATATGGTGCAGGGCTATTCAAAAATTAAGGTTTTGAATGTGCAACTAGTCAAATTGTTTCATGGGAATAAATGATTATTTAATACTGTAATATAATTCTGAAGAGAACAATAAAACTGTTTTTCAGAAAGTTGATGTCATGGTTTAAACCCAGCCATGCAGCTCGTTCATTCACTCAACCCCCTTTTCTTGCCCTCCCCTGCTTCCAGAGGGATGGGGAGGAGAATCAAAAGAATGCAATTCCCACAGGTTGAGATAAGAACAGTTTAGTAACTAAGGTATAACACAAATCACTGCTGCTACCACCAATAATAATAATGATAAAGGAAAGAACAAGGGAAAAGAATACAGCACCTCACCAACTACCAACAGATAACTCACGACACCCCAACCCAACTGAGCACCGATTGAATACCTCCTCCAGCCCCGCAGAGCCCTCCCCCTCCCGGGTAACTGCCCTCAGTTCTACATCCTGAGCATGACGTGCTATGGTATGGAATACCTTTTTGGTCAGTTTGGGTCAGGTGCCCTGTCTCTGCTTCCTCCTGGCCTCCCCTTCTCCCTGGCAGAGCATGAGGCTCACAAAGTCCTTGGTCAGAATAAAACATTCAAGCAGTAACTAAAAACATCCCTGTTACCAGTTTTGTTCCCAGCTGAAAGTCAAAACACAGCTGCACCAGCTACCATGAAGAAGAAAAAATGACTGCTACTGCTAAACCCAGGACAGTTAACCAGCTTTTCCTTAAGATAAAAAAATAAAAAGTCCATTCCAACTTCCTTGTCAAAAGGAGGTGGTGGTATAATACAATTTGTATTTGTCATTAAACTGTATTTTAAAATACTTTGATATATGTGGTAAAGTCAGACATCAGTTTATAAAACAGCAGCTATTAGAAGACCTAATGCATGGGGTGACATTTAATGTAAGTGAATTTACCTTGTAAAACATGTTGGAGGCATAGAATGCTTTGGCTGCAATAAGTTTTGATTGAGATTACAGGAGGGCACCACTTTCATTTCAAGCATCATCATCACAATTGAAGTAACTGCAGTAAAAACTTACTTTTGAGTTTGGGATTCTTCACATACTATGCTGATGTTCTAATAGTAGGAAAAACAAACCCACACCACTGCAATATAAATAGTATTTATTTCCAATGCAACAGTTTTATTTAAGGAGGTATAGTATTAAGGCATTTAAAAATCAGTCTGAACATTACGCAGAATAAAACATGCAAAACTAAAGAATACCCATTCACCCTGAGTTCATATCTCGCCTATTCAGAGTTTCACATTGTAGCACCATAGGAAGTCACCCATCTGTCCTATAAGGCACAGAACTCTTGACAGTTATTTTTACTGTTTTTGCTTGATGACTTGTTGCCTTGTGTACTCCCAAATCAGCAGAGCTCCGCTTACATGAACATTGAGGGATCGAATGATACCCTGCTGAGGAATTTCCACACAGACATCCAGGTGGTGAATCAGGTTTGCTGGGATTCCTTCATGTTCATTTCTAGTAAAGAAAAAAGAAAACACGGAGACATAACTAAGCTTTGATGTCAGAAAAAAATTCAGTTCACTGCTCCAGCAACAGCTGAACACCCAACATGAAGACTTCCTCTCTGCCTTTATTTTGAAACTAGTGAACAGCTGCATAGGAAACAATCTGGGCATGAAGCTGCTGGCACGACAGGGCAGCCCTAACTGCCTACTTTACATTCAGTGAGATTTTGGTATGAGGGAATGTTGAGACTGATTGGAGCCTTGAACTGGAAGTGTTTCACCTCTTCAGAATGAACACACCAGAAGTTACTAAAGGTTACCTACTGGTAATTGGAACTGTGGTTTTAAGTAGAAGAGAACAAAGTAATGAAAATTATATTCTGAAGACAAGCTACATATAAAAAGGTTTAAAAACCCAGTATTTCTGCCCTTCTTCCTGGTCTCAGTTGGCAACCTCACAGTTCAGTAGCTTTCTGACTTGCAGTCTAGACTTCTTCAAGTAGCCTTTCCTTTGTCACATATGTTTGCCTGCATATAGGAACTGATTACTGCTTTTCTCTGAAGTTGTCCCAGATTCTGCTTGTACTGCAGAAACTTGCTTTGCCTTGTGCCTCATCCTTGATTTTTAAAGCTTCTCCCAGCTATGCATGCTTCCACTCAGCTCCAGTCCTCACCAAGTTAAGCAGAGCAAACAGGCAGCCCCCTTCTTGCTGAGCAAACTGCAGCCTGTATGCACAGGGCCCCAAATAACTGAAATGAACTGATGGTACCTCTTATCACACCAGGAAAACTATAATCTGTGCTGTTGCTAACTCCACTCATAAAAAGAAAAAAAGCAGTTACAGTGTATGGATAGCGTATTAAATATGAGGAGAAGGATCATTCAGAAGCAGGCATCAACACCACCTGCTCCTTAGCACACAGAGCCAAGCTCTGCTGTCTCCATGATCACTTTGCACTCTAAATCCACTTTCACCACTGCCACTTGGTTTTCACATGTCCAAAATCTGACTACTAGAAGGGATGGACTGCAAGAGGTAGATTTACAAAAACGTGTGTGTTCTTACCCCAGCAGTAGCAGTGACTTCTCTGGGAAACAATATTCTGTAAGATCAAAACTTTTAGCTGTCTGCTCCACACCAATAATAGTGTAGCCTTCTGTTTTTTTCTGCTGTAAATAATCAACAAGCTGAGGTGGTTTCACCTGTCCATCAGAAGCAGAGAGAAATACACAAATATTTAAATATCACCATCTCTGAACTTCTGAAGTAACTGTGAAAATCAAATTACTTAGGCTGTTTTTAAGATGAATGGCTTTTATCTCCAAAAGCTCTGTCCATATGCATAGCTTAACATTTTAAAAGCTCTTCAGCAATAGCACACAAGATTAAGGTCACAGAAAACGTACTCCACCAATACCATGAACAAAAAGGCTTTTTTATGATTCTGACAGCTACAAGCCTTGCATCTGAATGTAGAAGAATCACAGAGAGAAGGTGCATAGTTGTTTAACCTGGAATTCCTTCCCAAAACAATTCAATACCCAGTACCAAGGCTGAGTTGCCTTACATGCCTGCATTACAACTTGTGATAGCTTGCAATGAAGAATTGTCTGCACTCTGCTCTCTAAATTGCTTATTCATATTAAATACCTTCATGCAGAAGTTCTATCATCAGTGCACTTCTATGCACAGACTAGGCATGACAACACGTGTCCATCAGCATTACTCTGTTTTAGGCAAAATGCCGTAGCTATCAAGAAAAATACGAATAAGCTGAACATTAACACTGAGAGGAGGTGGTGAAAAATTTGCACTCATTCAGATGACTTAAAACTGATCCTGAAAAACTGATTATTATAAAATATCACAAACATTTTCTACCAAATACTAAACATATAGATCAAAAACCTCATTTTTATAAGCTAGATAATAGGTTCTAAAAGCTTGGTACAAGTTAGCTTCAGGCAAGCTCAGCAATCATCCCCACGAAGTTACCACAAGCAATGGAGCAAGCAAGATAAATGAAGCATTGTTTAACATTTATAATAAACATTAAATTCCAACTCAGCAGTATAAAAAATAGCATAACAATGACAGCTCACACAATCAATTTTAAAATAATGTTAATTTCTTATTGCTGTGATAAGCTATTTTTATGAGGTTGAGCCAAATTTTATACCAAAATACTGAAGATTAAGTCTCAGCGATAACAGTGGGAGCTTCTGTTAAATGAAAGGTTCATTTTTACCAGTTAAAAAGACAGAACTATACATTTGATGAATTGAAGCTGTATAGTACACTTCTGAGCTATTAAAATGTTTCCATTCACCTCAACAAGGGGGAGCCACTGCTCTGCAGAAACGCTAAGATGCTGAAACTGCTTGTCTTGTATATAATGAAGACTGCCCACAACTAATGCAGATGCCCCAAATATTTCACTTGTACGACATAAACCTGCAAATAAAAGTATTAAGCTGATTTTTGTGTAGCAAATAAACACAAAGCCAGAATATTTTAGCAATTGAGAAAGAACAAAAATATCCAAGAGAAATGGTTACTTTAGTCCTCTATTTTTAATCAGTTTTACATCAGTTTTTCCAAGCCACACCTTGTTCCATATAATTTATCAAGGTGGAAAAAAGTTTTGTAACTTATTAGAAAGATAAAAATGCTTCTACAGAGTAATGGGTCAGCCTAAAAGCCTCAATAGGGATGGATTGACACATACACACACACATGCTTAAGCTATAAAACCCGTACCTGTTAAATGACATTACGTTGAGAATGACACATTACAATGCAGACAGCACCAGCTTGTGGGCTTATTTTTCATTAACAGTCTCACTGCAGTTATTTAAGCTGCTGACAACAGTAAGTACAATGCAATAAAGTATTTGGAGGATTTGGAAGATTTGGAGGATTTTGTGAAAAGCATGTAGTCAGGAAAGGCACTTTCATGTCCACATCATGAGAAAATAGTAGGTTACAAGATTTGGCTTAATTGTTACCAAAAGGAACGTGAAAGCAAATTATTTCCTTTAGCTACATACAATGTTGAAAAACTCAACTGTAACAAAAAATACAAAAGCGGTAAGAAACTGAGCATGACTTAACAGCAAAGTTCTATTTAATTAATGCATGCTATGTGTAATTCCTCCTCCTCCCCCAACCGCCCTTGAAATGAAACTATAGAAGATCCCTTCTTCTGAAGCAGGTAGTATTTCATTTGGTTACTGCCTCCCCAAGATAGTAATCTATTTCTCTGAGCAGTATTTAGATAGTTTTCTAATTATCAACATAAAATGAAATTCATTCCTATTATCCAAAATAAGATGTGCCATCAACCTTACCTCCTAAATTGGTAGGTTTATCAATAAGAGAAGCCACCACAATCAGTCTGCTGTTTGATTTACCAAGTTTAGCAGCACGGTCCTGAAATACCATTTCCAGGTCTAAACTAGGAGTACTGTTTTTCCAGGGTATAATCTTTCTCTGAACATCAGTCCATTCTGTCTGGCTATCTGTTTCACCTGAACTTGAACCTATAAAAACAATTAGTAGTCATACAGATAGGCAAGTGGTAGCAAAACTACTGCTTCAGCAAAGATTATCTAAATGGTAATACTGTAGACACCATTAGTCATTTCCTATTATTTTATGGTATATACGCTGCTCACATACATAGAAGTCTACTTCAGCTAAGAAACAGAGATGAGATTGAAAACGGATGAGCTACTACATACAAATAATTATATTTAATATAGATTAGCTATATTTTACCCATGTCTTGCTGAGACCAGTCACTTGGTTTCAGATCACGAAGTTCCGTTCGAGAATGATACCACTGAAATGCTGGTGGCAAAGGAATGTCAGTGAATCTATCGAATTTAGACAGTGAGATCCATTCATCTTCAGCAAGCTCCGAAAGGCGGGGAAGAATGTAAAATATAGTCTGCAGTGTAACACAGTGTTATTAGCAGAGCACCACTAAAGCAAGAGAAACAGATAATAAATTAATCTCTAGTAATTTTACCCCACATATCTTATCTAGCATTTAATGATCTTATTCTTGGCTGTCTTTGTACTTGATAGAACTTACTAATGTATCTCTCATTGATCACTTTACATACAGTGCTATCCCAAATTTTCATAGATCTAGTCTCCTCCACTCTCCAGTTAGACATTTTTTAAACACACATACCCCTATTCACATTCATGTTTATCTTGTATTTTCAGCTTAGTTCCTTTATGTCTTATTTTGCTCTGCACCAGTATTTATGCCTCCCTTCCTTTCCCTAGTGTTTATTCATTTGTCAGTTATTTAAGCTACAGCAAAGAGAATAGATGAAAAAGATCCTCTAGAAGTTACAGATTTGTATCCATTCACATCAATTTCAAGCATCCTCAAAATTACTTCTAAGTAATTACTTAAAAATCCTAACAAACTGCATGTGATTAAGTAGATGCTCTTCATTTATTAGAAGTACCTCTTCTAGTCACATATATAAAACCTGATTAACTCCCACAGATGGGCAAATTCATCAAATTCACCACTTCTTAACTAACCTAGGTTTTTAACACAGTATTAACTAGACAGTTAAACTGAAGCCTTAGTCTAAAATCCATCACAATTAGGTCAAGTAATTTTTTAGTTTTAAATAAATAATAGTTGATGATTATTCACCCTACATTAGAACATACATAGGAAGATAAAAATGTAGTTGTAAAACTACACAAATACAAAGATCAGCAATAATTTCAGACTTGCCTCTAAACTGTAATCCTTAAGTGGATGAAATGTTGCAAAGAAGAAGTGATCTTGGATTCGCTGCCAGTTCCTTCTAGCATTCCTGCAATTGCAGAAAGTAAAGCAAGATGCACAAAAAGCGCAATGTAATGGATTTTTTTTCTTCAATTACCAAATTGGAATAAGGCAACCTGATCATATTTATTATGTACTGTACAGGAAATAAGATACTTCAAAAATTAAGTAAGGACCCATTTACAAACAACAACACCAAAACCCCCAATATGCAGGAAATAAGTTTTACTTATGTTTCAAGGAAGGCCCGTAACATATCTCCAAATTCTATTATCAAAAGCAGCAAGTTTCACAAGAAAGACTATCCTATCTAGGTAGGCCCCTGGAGTAAACTGTATACTAGCCTAGAGTTTAGTTACAACTTACAGCTGTGAAAAAAATAGAGTTTATGTTGGCTGACAACACTGCTGTCAGAAATTGGATATTTTTTCATTAACTCCTAAAAACAGAGCTAAAAATACAAGAATACACACACAAAGTCACCCGCACAGAGTATAAAATTAAATTCACTGCTCTATTTCCAAATCAGGAGGCAGAAAAGCATTTCTGTAGAGCCCATTTAATCATCATCCCAAATTAAGTTCCCTATCTACTTTCCTCCGACAGTTTTTTTTTCCAAGTATTAACACCAAAAACACTTTGGATTTTTATATTTAAGAATTTACTGCTATCAGCAGGTTTGGCAGAATGAATTTTTTTGCTTTAAAATCCACCATAGAAGAAAATTAAGCACTCCTGACTTTTTTGTTTACCCCACCTCTAAACTATGAGCACTGTTCAAACATGCCTTGAGTTTTATTTCTTGTGCATTCAGACTGTGATGCTACACTGAATTACGACTTCATTTACTTTGCTGATAATTGATTTTAACAGAGTTAAAAACCCCATGAACCCACAGAAATTATCGAGTGCTGCTTAAGAAAACTAGGCTGGCTGCAAATAGCTCAGAAGAATAATGTTAGGCTGTAAGCAACATGAATGTTACTAACCCTGTACCATGCATGTTTTCCACTTGTTGAAGGCTAGATTCAATAACTGGTGTCAGAGCTTCAAATTCTTCCACATGGAACATTCTGCACATGCCCCAGATTTTTTTAAGGGCAATTAATGCATAAAGTCGAACACTGAAATTATGGTTGAAACACCACTGTAGGACAACTATGAGGGCTTTCTTCAAGGCTGGCTTCTACAAAAGAAAACACAAAACCCAATGATTCTTTCATTTATACACTAAGGCTAAATGTGCCATTCAGAAGTAGAAAAGGAAGAGTGGCCCAAGAAACAGTGGCTTACTCGAAAAACAGCATCTCAGAAAATCAGAAGCTTTAACAGTGTGTAGATGTGCGAAACCAGGCTTCAGAATGTGGTCCTGATTTTCTTCCTTCCTTTCCATTAGAACACAGACGTACCACCCTAACAAGTGTTTTGAAAATGCACTGATTTGTTTTAAAGATTATTAATTCTGCATATACACAGAAACCTCTGATTACTTCTGATTTTCTAGCTCTGATCTTGCAAATGTATGCAAACATTAAAAAAAAAATAGAATCACAGAATACTCGAAAGATCATCTAGTCCAACCCCCCTGTGAGAGCAGGGTAACCTAGATTACATCACACAGGAACTTGTCCAGGCAGGCCTTGAATATCTCCAACGCAGGAGACTCCACAACCCCCTTGGGCAACCTGTTCCAGTGCTCTGTCACTCTCACAGTAAAGAAGTTCCTTCTGATGTTCACATGGAACCTCCTGTGCTCCAGTTTACACCCATTGCCCCTTGTCCTATCACTGGGCATCACTGAAAAGAACCGAGCTCCATCATCCTGACACTCACCCTTTACATATTTGTAAACATTGATGAGGTGCCTGGATTGCTACAGATATGAAGTATTTATTCTAATACAACATCTGACTGTAACTCATCATCTATTTTAAAGTTCACAGTTTTCCATACCAAAGCATACCTTAGTAGGAAGTAGATATTAAAAAGGTTTTGAAAAACCTTTGAACCTTTGAAAAACCGCAATAATGGATTTTATTTCAGAAATCCATACCCAGTGGACCTGGAAAAGAATGAACACTTTTAGTCAAACTTACCTTCTCAGAGGTATTTTGAAGAATGATGTCAAAATGTGATAACACTGATAAAAATGTGCAGATGCTTGTTTTAAGCTTTTCTTCATCCTAAAGCAAAAGAGAATGTAACAAGAAATATGCATTTTTTTTCAAAGCATGTTCTGCACATGCAATAATACCACACTATCAACAAACCCCATGTGTTTCTGCAGCAAAATTTACTAAAATATGAAGTTCAGATTTCATTTTTTCCTAACATGTTATTTGCATTTTATTAGCACGCTATTCAGAACAACATACACAGCAGTGCAAATAAGCTAAAATTCAACCCAAATTTGCTGTATTCCCTACTCTGAAAACCCCAAACCCAATAAAAACCTCAGGGATTCTTTTTAGTGCTTGCACTTTTCCATGTCATCACACACATGAGTATTGGATGTAGAACCAATACAGCTAGCAGCTGTACCAGCAGCTAGCAGAAATAAATACTAGCAGTTGCCTCATCCACATTCTGTACTGGAAGAAATGTATTTCCACACTTCTATTCAACTCTTCTGTTTACAGATATATTTCCTATTCATCTATTTTGGTGCAGCATTGCACTGGGTGCTCAAGCAGCTTGTTTTTCAGCATGATCCTGAAAAACCTTTTCAGAGTCACTGTTTTCCAGGACAGCCTCTGAAAATACAATCCATATTCCTATTTCATAAATCTACATCTTTTCTGCTTGCTGTTTGTTTGAATGAGCCCACTGTGATTCAGTACACTTGCTATCAGCATGAGATTGCTTTAATCCAACAGATCATCATCTACTAAAGTTGACAGTAATTCCAACTGCATGAGCTTTTGAAAAGAACTCAAACAGGAAAAGGCTACGTTCCTTACAACACTTTTTATCAGTTCAGATAGGCATGACAGGGCATCTTTGTGCAGCTGTATACTTATATATATGTGTATATATATGCAAAAGTATAAATTGTAAATGGAAAGATTTTTTTTTTCTCCTGTGCAGGGGAAAGAAAATAAAAAACACAAATCAGAACAAACCCCCACAAGCACCACTAGCGAGCAAAGTATAAAAAACCTCCCTCGTTTGGGGCAAAAACATGTATGTATATAGTTTTTTAATTTAATTCTTGTTCTACTGCTTAGCTGTTTTAAAAAGGACAGTAGCAACTGGACTATTGGATAAAAAAGAAGACATCTACATTTAATTATTATGAGTGGTAAGCTTCAGTAGAGGCACAACTGCAAGTAATATCTTCCTATGCACTGGAGGAGATGCACATACACACATGTTCTACTCAGCCCAAATATACAGTGCTAACCAATTGAAGAATATCAATATAGACAATTACTATTTCCACAGGTCAACTCTTACAGATGATTACTTAATCATCCAAGATGTAAAAATGAAATGGTAGCAGTCAGTTCTCCTCAGTCAACCCTTTTACAACTTTTGGATGCTGTAATTCAAACTCTGCCTTCAGCTTTTGGAACCACATTACAGAACTCCACTGTGAGACAAGTGCATATTACAAGCCAAAAATTGAACGTGTGTTATGCAAGTCATGTTCCCATGGACAAACAAGATGCAGAAGACAAAAGCTGGGTGTGGAAACCACAAGTGACTTTGCACTATCTTCCTAAAATCAGAATCTAGGGCATCCATGTGTTCCTGATGGCTCTTATATTGTGACTGCAAAGAGTACTCCAACTCACTATGCCCAGAGCAGTACCTAATGTACTCAAGAGATCTCAACTGGGAAAATTCATTTGTCTTCAGCTACTTCTGTATTACAAATATCTCAGACTATAGTTCAGACCCACTTACAAGTTAGTTTGATTGGTTCAATAACCCATTGCTTCCAAAGGGAAATTGAAATACATAGAAAATGAGGTATGGGATGATGAACTGTACCCTCTTTAAATTATTCTTCAAGAAAATGCCAAAATTCTTACTTACATAGCAAAAGCAATCCCAGAATTCATTAAGGAATTGGGGGTATCTATGTAGACTCATGATAACAATCCATTCTATGAAGTATTTCACAGATGCCTGATTGTTACCAAATCCAGCCTGAAAGACTTTGCCAAGGATTCCATGCAAAAAATTCTGAGGAAAAAAGATCATAAATCACTTGGTATCTTGTTAGTAACTTCCATGAAGGGAAAAAAAATTATATAAGAACATTCCCAGCTTTATCATAATATTAGAAATATTTTAATACTCAGATGCAAACATTTTAGAACCATCTCATTTCTTTATTATACCTTTTAATTATTTAATTATGAAGTGTTAGCTGAAACTAAGATTTCTCAATATTCTGAGTGTTCATAAAGTAGCAACACTTCTACTACATGAAAGGCTTTAAATTGGATGTTCAGCACAGCGTTTAGATACCTTTAACAGGCATGATCTAGTCTCCTATAACTCACAAGTCCAAGAACCAGTTTTCAAGTGAGCTCTAAAAATGCATCACAAATCCATGAATTCAGACAGAAAGAATGAAACTACATAAAACTTCTACATCAACCACAGAAACTGCATGCCCTTTATACAGTGCTGCAACTTAACAGTTTGCATGACACCAAATTATCCTTGAAAGGAGATATTTATTTAGGAATTCATAGTGAAGAGCAATACCTGGTCAAGCTTCAGAAGAAGAATCAAGAGTGTCTGCCATACCCGGTTTTTAATTCTATGCTGTAAAGAGTTCGCATAATAGCGTGTTCTAGATCTGGATACCTGTTCATCCTAAAAGCAAATTAAAAAGTTTATTACATATTCTTCCCTTAAAATTGAACACATGGAAATATACTGTACTGGGAAAGCAGCACCTACTGCATACCTAGTATCAGTATTAAATATAAAAGTTAGGAAAAATATATTGATTTCATTTATTCAGAAATGAATTTTGAAGCTTGCCCATGAGAAGATCAGAAAGTTAAAAAAAAAAAAATATACAATTCCACTAGTACTTTTAGTTAGGAGCACAAAAAAAAGAAAAGACTCCTNGTATCAGTATTAAATATAAAAGTTAGGAAAAATATATTGATTTCATTTATTCAGAAATGAATTTTGAAGCTTGCCCATGAGAAGATCAGAAAGTTAAAAAAAAAAAAATATACAATTCCACTAGTACTTTTAGTTAGGAGCACAAAAAAAAAGAAGTATTAAGACTCCTCAAACAGCCGAAGCTTAAGAATTTACAACACCTACTATACATGAACAATTAAAACAGTACTACATAAAATGGAGCATGAGCACTCAATCTGTCATTTAGCTATGTAAGAACTAAAGATCCTAATTGAAGAGATAAGTATAAAAAACATTTCTACTTTAGTGTCTACGTTTAAAAAATAGGATTTATGCATGCTGTCAATCAAGATCAGCTTGAAACTATAGCTTTGAGACAGGAATTGACATTCTGCAATAAAGATGTTTCACATGACAGAAAACAGATTAGATAAATAAAGCTTTTAAAAGATTTTAAATTCCTGTTCTCATATAGCTTTCCCTATGGTCCTCAAAATATGTGACACCCAAAACTGTTTTTACTTTTAAAAAAGAAAATAATTTGATCCAAGTCCTATATTAATATTAAAATGCAAATACACTTTACTTTTACATGTTTAAGCTTCATATTTAAGCAAGTAAGGAAATAACTTCTAAAGCTCACTTCTCCCACTTTATCAAACTTACAACACAAATATTATCCTTTCTTCTCCAGTAGCTAACTGACAGGAATGAAGGACCACCTATTTCTTGTTCTTCAGATGAAGGGAGAATTCTATAGTACCAGAATGCATGGGTAATGTTCCAATAGTAGCTGCGGTAATTTACCACTGACTCATGCCAATGCATAAGCAGATATGATATAAATGAAAATGAGACCCAAGCCTTCTCCATTAAATCTATTTATAAAAGTCTTTCAAGGAGACAATAGCTCCCTCAATTCAAGTTAGTCTGTAATCTCCAATTGTTAAAGTGAAATGTGTTGCTTCAAAATGCAGCCTAAAGGAAGATTTGTAATACAAAAATGGTTACAATTTGGGTAATGCTTCATGAAGTCAGAACATCCACTAAAAAGAGAGAAATAAATCAGAACATTTTCACCATTTTTGTTTGGCTGAAGTAATTTCTGTCTTACAACCCAAGAAAAGTGCACTACTGGACAAACCTTGACAGACTACACAAATAACTGTAAATAATCCTGTCACCTGTAAATACTTTGCATTTTAGTAACTGCACAGACATCACATTTGTACAGCAAGAGAAAAGAAGTTTACTTTATCAAGTAGTTTGATGAAAATGTCTTCCATGAGTGTCTTATGCAAGGTATTTGATCCATCCAGCAAGCACAGAAATTTAATAGCACAAATCCGAACATAGTGATCATCTCGATGTGTACTGTAAAATACAAATGAAAACATAATCAAAATAATTTGTTTGGAGATTGGGAATTCCTAAATTATATATATAAAAGAAAAAGCACCAAACATCATCTTGAACCTTCAGCCATCGAGTTTCCTGTCATGAGACTACATGCAAATACCCAAAACCAGAATTTTAAAGTCCATTCATCATTGCTGATGAAGAAGACTAATGAGCTCCAGATAGAAGCAAGGGCAAGTTACCTAGAAGTCTTTAACAGCATCTAAGCATTTAAAATTATTTTCTACAGACACAGATGTAGCATAAAAAGTTTTCAAAGTTCTGTGCCCGTAAACTGTAATCTTAAAACAACTAATTTATGCTTAAAGTTTTGTTCAAATATTCTGGTACAAAACAACACTTGGTTCCAATTAGTTACTCAGAGACATCTAGAATAATTAATGCCAAGCGTAGAATTAATGACATTAGAGATAACAAAGCATCACACAGCTGCAGACTGTCACAGCCAGACATTTAAAAAACCAAGAAGCTCTTGGTATAAAATTGTCTCTAAATTGGAGAGACATCAATTTGATAGATGGACCACTCAGATAAAGAACTGGTTGGATGGCCGTACGCAAAGAATTGTGGTCAATGGCTCGGTGTCTGGCTGGAGGCCAGTGACGAGTGGTGTCCCTTAGGGATCGGTGTTGGGACCGGTCTTGTTCAACATCTTTGTCGCTGCCATGGACAGTGGGATTGAGTGCACCCTCAGCAAGTTTGCCGATGACACCAAGCTGTGTGGATTGGTGGATATGCTGGAGGGAAGGAATGGCATCCAGAGGGACCTTGACATGCTTGTGAGGTGGGCTGATGCCAACCTCATGAAGTTTAACCATGACAAGTGCAAGGTCCTGCACCTGGGTCAGAACAATCCCAGAGAAGAGATTCAGAGAAGCCCTGTGGAGAAGGACTTGGGGGTGGTGGTCAATGAGAACATGAACATGAGCTGGCTTCAGTGTATGCTTGCAGCCCAGAAAGCCAACTGCGTCCTGGGCTGCATCAAAAGGAGCATGACCAGCAGGTCAAAGGAGGTGATCCTGCCCCTCTACTCTGCTCTCATGAGACCTCACCTGCAGTATTGTGTGGAGTTCTGGTGTCCTCAACATAAAAAGGACATGGAGCTGTTGAAGCAAGTCCAGAGGAGGGCCACAAGGATGATCAGGGGACTGGAGCATCTCCCATATGAAGACAGGCTGAGAGAGTTGGGGCTGTTCAGCCTGGAGAAGAGAAGGCTGCGTGGAGACCTTATAGCAGCCTTCCAGTATCTGAAGGGAGCCTATAAGGATGCTGGGGAGGGACTCTTCATTAGGGATTGTAGTGACAGGACAAGGGGCAACAGGTTAAAACTTAAACAGGGGACGTTTAGATTGGATATAAGGAGGAAGTTCTTTACTGTGAGAGTGGTGAGGCACTGGAATGGGTTGCCCAAGGAAGTTGTCAATGCTCCATCGCAGGCTGTGTTCAAGGCCAGGTTGAACACAGCCTTGAGTGACATGGTTTAGTGGGAGGTGTCCCTGCCCATGGTAGGGGGTTGGAACGTGATGATTTTAAGGTCCTTTCCAACCCTATTCTATGATTCGATGATTAAAATGGAGTAGTGAACTTTGGCAGCACATTTTTTAAAAGCTCAGGTTTTATCAACTACTAACGTTTCTCAAAACACTGTGTTAGAACCATTTTTCTTTCATTTACGGTGTAAAGGTGCTACTGAAATGACAAAAAAACAGTTCAATAATTCAGTAGCCATTATATGAATTATGAATATAATGTATATCCCTTTTATCAATATTTTATAAAGTTATGAATATACTCCTTATGGGTCCCATCCAATTTGAGAGATACTATGATAAGAAGATGACTTCAAAGCCAGCATCTATTCTATTGTAGCATGAATGGTAACAGAAGACACAATTAACACTAAATATTGTAAGATATATCCTCCAAATCATTACCTTTCTGTAACAAGGTTTGCTGCACATTTTTCTCCAAGGTTTTCTATGAAGGCATGCACATCCTGAATAAGTCTTCACAAATGAAAGAAGACAAAGTAACAAAATTAGCAGAACACCATACAAAAGTTGTTTTCAGTAGTTATCTCAAGGTTAAAAAGAAAACAAAGTGCACAAAATGGTAACAAATATCATCACAAAGACGTTTTTTATACCTCTGATCTTTCCTAAATACAGTTCCAAAGACACAGGCCTCAGTGATAATTTCACAGTAATTTCCAGCATTTATGAAAGCATTTGTCAAGGCACTTCTTTCATCAACAGTGGGAAATATCCAAGATCGACAACAATGACTAAGGACTACATTGAATACTCCAGTCTTTGTAGTAGACATCTCTATTAGCTTGAAAATTATCTGCAAAGAAAGAAAAGATTCAAAATCTAGTTTTCAGAAGCACTAGAATTATTAGAATACTACTGCAGTGATATCTATTTTAACAGGTCTGATTATCTCTGCATCCTATCTCTGCTTATGTAAATACTGTCTTAAATCTATCTACAGTTCTCTGACTATAAGGGCAGGTGAATGGGCAACAACTGGCCCACTTATATGATTACATTCACAAAAGATAGAACTGTTCTTTGCTTAAACAGATGAAACACCAGCTGCTTCACACAAATCTCCCAATAACTGTAACAAATGCTACCTGGGCTTACTTCACGAGTACAAACCTGGTGCTCTTAATCAATCCTTACCAATTGAGAAAGGAAATAAACAGAATTTCTTCCATAGGCAGCCAAATCATTAATTCTCTTCTTTAATGAGGGTTACATTCATGCTGAATATACAAGTTTGTGTGTGAGTTCAAGTGGAAAAATGTGTTGTGTCATTTATTTTTTGGTTTTAAGTAGGGCATATTTAAGATAAACAAAACTGCTGCCTAGAACTTCTCCAGAAAGAAAAAAGATTAAACAAGGAAAATGGCCCCCAAATTCTTCTTTCCTATTCCCATCAGTAGGCTAAGTGCAAGAGTAAAATTCAATTACAAAGCAAATTTTTTCTAAGCAATTGCAAGCATTTGGGAGAGGACAGGGAGATTCAGAATGAAGAGGTGGGGTTTTTTATGAATTTCTTTATAGACAACATCAGATGGAACTGTCCAGGAGAATGGTTTTCCAGAAGTGTGACAGTTCTTTCCAGACAAGGCTGCTTCTCTCCACAGTGAATATCCCCTTTTGATAATGTGACAGTTCTGACACTAACTCAGTTTTTATAGAGAAAATTGTTCTGCATTGCTGAGGATTAAGGTGCCAAGAAGCCCAAGAAGAGCTCAAACTGAAATGCCCTCTGAAGAAACGCTTTCTGGGAGAAAAAAAATAATAATCCTAGGAACAGCTGGTTTTTTTACAAAGAATTCTAACAGTTCTTTTAGTGCAAAGACACACATTGTAACTGTCCTACTAATTCCAAAATTGAACTACCACGTTTCACATGGAGGGAAGCAACATGACATTTACCACACATTTCTCTATCCTGGAATGTCTTTCAATTGTTTCATTAACATAGTAAAAGTCCAGCACACACGAAAGAAATTTAAGTTCTAGCACAATTAGCATTCAAATAAGCACAAAGGAAAAGTGCAGCGGAAGAAATTAAGCCTAAGAACACAGTACTCTGGGCACTTCTGTCAAAGTCTGTCTGGATTTTACCATAGCAATATTCCCTTTACAAGCTTAACAATACCCCTCTAATTCCAGCCTTTCTAAGGACTGAAAAGGCAGAGTGCACTGCGGAAGATGAAATTAAAATTATGCTTTTGTGATAAATTAGTATCAAGGAGTTTCATTTTTTCCTTTCTGTTCAGCTAAAACTATACAGCCATTGCACAAGGGGTCAATGGCAACAGAGACTGCTGAGGATTTGCATAAGAATATACATAAGCAGACACTTGCTTGGGAACTTTATCTTCATTTTCTTATGAAGGGGCAGAAGGTGGCTCAACCAGATGCCCTTTGTTGAGTACAGGAGACCTTCCTTAGTTCCTTGTTGCCTGCTGTCATGGTATGTCCCACTGCAGACAATGGGATAGCTGTCACACAGACTCAAGATGCTCAACACTGGCAAAATACATCTTATATAATGCTTGAAATACTGATGTTAATACAGTAGTACTAAGAATTTAAACAAAAGTTAAGATCAAAGAAAAGTAAGTTCATCAGTTACAACAACACTGAGCATACACTTATCCATTACAGATATTCATTAAAAGAAGAACTAACTGATTCCTAGAACTGAATGGGTATTTTGCCATCTTAGCATATGTATCGTGGCTTATGCCCATATGAAGACTACAATTGCAAAATCTTATCTACTGCTTAGAATACATGATAGTAACAGTCATTTGAATCAAGTTTTCAAAAAGTGCAGAGAAAAAAAACATAGGACTGCATTTTAAGACACTGAAGTTAGATCTGGAGGTATCAATCATTTTGGAGGGTCTGTGCTGAAAATAAAGCTGAAGACATTTGCTAATTTTTACAGATACAAGTGTGAAACCAGGACACAGCTACTTATGGTGACCTAAAGCAAAACTTCAACCCCTCCTCGTATGATTTCTGTGCCAAGTACAATGCAGCACATGAAACCTACGTCTAAGCATACATATATACTAGTAACTAATATGTAATGTATTACCACTCTGGTGAAACTCTTGCAGTCATTGTGGACTGCTCTGCACAAACAGTTGATGCTCAGAGAGGAAAAAGGCAAAAAAACCCAAAACACCCAAAAAAGATTACATAGAAAAGAAACAGTAAACAACTATTTTGTATATAAAGCCACGGTGAACCAACATCTCAATACTGAATGCAGTTTTAGTGACCTAAAAGGGAAAAAGAACACCCTGACACACACAAACTTTTGGAGTACAGGAAGTTGCATACAACTCTTGACTATGGAGGCAGCGCTACCATGTTCTACACCTGGACCCCAGAGGATAAAAAAAAAAACTTTTAAAGAAGCAGCTAATCTTGTCGTATTCAGCAACATCTATGAAAGCTTCTAACTTAAGAAAGTATTTTCATAATACTGAACTATTAGAAAAAGGCATATTCGTTCCAGAATATTAATAGTTTGCGATAGATAGTTCAGGTGGCAAATCCTTAAAACATTCAAGAAGAGCACCTCCCATGCGAAGACAGGTTGAGAAAGTTGGGGCTGTTCAGCCTGGGGAAGAGAAGGCTGCGTGGAGACCTCATAGCAGCCTTCCAGTATCTGAAGGGGGGGCCATAGGGATGCTGGGGAGGGCCTCTTCATTAGGGACTGCAGTAATAGGACAAGGGGTAATGGATTAAAACTTAAACAGAAGTTTAGATTGGATATAAGGAAGAAATTCTTCACTGTAAGGGTGGTGAGGCACTGGAATGGACTGCCCAGGGAGGTTGTGAAAGCTCCATCTCTGGCAGTGTTCAAGGCCAGGTTGGACAGAGCCTTCGGTGACATGGTTTAGTGTGAGGTGTCCCTACCCGTGGCGGGGGGGGTTGGAACTTGATGATCGTTTCCAACCCTAACTATTCTATGACTTTAAGAAGTGCATAATATAAAAATACAGTAAAAGGACTGAAAAACCGATTTTCTCGATGCAGATGAAACTGAACAGTCTAAAAAACAAAGAAATAGTACTTTAAATTTTCTGCCACAAAACCAATAGATTTGTTTATCCTCAATTTAATTCTCAGATCTTTTTTCTTAGCACTCTCAAACTAATACCTTTTGGAAATGATAAATTCACAACAATAGCTAAAGTGAAAATAGAACATAAAATACATTTTTAGATCCAGATAAAATTTATGTCCCCCTGCCAAAAAAGAATTCTTAAAACTGACCTCTTTTATTTTGGCATATGCTTGACCCTTTGCACTTGCAGCAACAGCTAGAACCTCAGTATCAAAGACGAACTGAACAAAAGCTTTTAGATTTGACCAAAATATCAGTTGAGTGTTGCTCAAAGAAGACATAATTTTCCAACCTAAATCAAATGCTTCTATGCAGAGAGGCTCCGAGGAGTCCAGAAGCTGAAAATAAAGAGAAGAACTAAGTGTTAGACAAAAAACACCCCCAAAACTATTAATAGTGTGTAGTAGTTTTATCTTTTACCTTGGGAACAAGGACTTTCATGCAGTCAAACACAGGCAAAACTTGGTCTGAAGGAAGTATAGTTAGGGCTTCCAATGCAGACTGTAGAATTTTTCTTGACCTTTCAACTGTATATAATGGTATTTCAGAAGTTTCTTCATGTTCCTGAGCCAGTGTAGGAAATGAGCTTAAAACAAAACGAAGGCAAATCCACTGGTCATGAACATAGCGTGCAACTATCTTCCCCCATCCTTGAGATGCTGTTTCTTCACATAAGCTGTAAGAAGAATATTATTCTTAAATACATATTGTACTAATTTATCCTGCATATTCCTAATCACCAGGAACAGCTTAACTGTACAAACTCGTTATACTTCAAGACACTAAAATTTACACAGGTTCAAGGGAAGACTGAATGAGTTCATGGAAGAGAAAGTTCTTTTAAATAGAGAAAAAGCAGTCTCATCAGTCACAAACATCTCTGAGAGTATTCAATGGAAGCTTCACTATATGCTGACCATCTCTCTTATCCAAGTTTTTTGGTTTTGGCCCTCAGGTTTGCTCTGGGCTTCCCTTGCCCAACAGTAATTTCCATTTCGACTTGCCTGTATATGTGTTACTTTGTGGAGTGTATATATATTTAGTTTAACATAAGGATAAGCAATGTTCAAAACTAGCTCAGACTTCATATCACTAAAGGAATAAGCAAAAGCATGTCTGGTCTGATTAATTATGGCTGCTTTAATGTTCTAACGCCTGAATGTTAAAACAAAAGAGCAACTGCATGAATAGTTTGTGTTCAGAATTCTTCATTTTTATCTTGGCAAAAAGTTATCAAAGAAAAAACATCATCTTAATCACTTAATCACTCCACATTAACCAAATTTGTTCTGGAGAATTACTGAAGCTATGGCACAGACATACCTACTTTCTTCTCCAATATAAGATGGCTTCTTTAACACATCATTGAATGGAGAAAAGGAAATAAACCTCTTCAGAGCATCCACAGAAGGCAGAGAGTCAAGGTGTGCTTCAGGTTTCCGATCCATTAATTCACAAACAGCTGTAAGTGAAGCCATGCTAGCTACTTTTTTAATTTGTTCTTGAAGCTTTGGCTCCTAAGTAAAACCGAATCATATAAGAACAAACACGCACCAATTTCTTCTAATACGATATAAATAGCCTACCGATACATTTGATAATTCTCCTACTTGTATCACTGCAGACATCATAAGGTAGCAATTCTGCATCCTTCTACTTCCTTCTTTTCTTACCCTATGCATAACACAGCTTTGCTTGGCTGGGTCAGTGAACTCAATCACAAGTTGCAAGCATTGAAAAAAGTATAAATCTTGCAAATTACAGTAAATTATTCATTAAGGGCAGGTGTGTAGCTCGACTATGATTGAACACTTGTATCTTGCCAGGTAGCAGTTTATGTATATGGCTGAACAGCAACTAGAAAAAAAATGCAGCTGCATGTAATCAGAAACAGGATGCAGTAACACAGCTGAAATACAGATTACCACATGCTAAGTGCTCCAACAAGCTATGAGATCACAACACTTACTATGGTTATTTTGTGTGATACATATATTCAAGCATGAAATAGAAAGTCTCAATAAACAAGCCAATAAGCACATAGTAACCTAATGGTATTAAAAGCTCAATGTTACTTGAAACTACTAGAATAAGAACTTAATTCATATAAAGACAAAAAAAAAATTGAGTCTTGCTCTTTGTTTCCTTAGAAAAGTAAACTTAGCAAGTCAAATACTGCCAATTTTACTGTGTTGTTACATGTTCTTGATCAATTCAATGCAGAAAATACCAAAGATTATACCCAACAAATCTTAATTTAAATCTCCTCCTTTTATAAAAGTTAAAAAGCCCATTATTACAACTAAAGTTTTACTTTAGCTACACAAACTTCTAAAAACTTAAGGCAAGGAAACAAGAGTGCTACAAATCTTAGCTACAAATATTTTACATTAACAGTACAAAGCCAACTGAAGACACATACGAATGTGTTAGGGCAGGTACATACATGCATACATATTCACACAATTTTTTTACTATTCTGTATCATATATATTTATAATATATATTTTATAATACATGTATTGTAGATTGTTATATTTATCATATGGTTATGCAATCAGCTCATATATCCTGTAACGATTACAAAAATATTTAATTACTATTTACTGGTTTATTTTATATTAATATTCACTGTTGTAAGTAATGTTAAATTACCTCTTTACAATTTCTCTCCTGAAGATTACAGATAGATGCATTTGTCAGGGACAAAATGAAATTCTTGATATACGGTACTTTCTTCCAACTGACTTGCAAGCACAGATTCACTATCTCTGGAATTAAAGCTAAGTACAGATCACAACGATCCAAATCACCAACCTAAAAGAGGAAACAAAGGTAAATTAAAGCATTAAAAGGAGGAAACTTAAGCTGAAAAGAAAGAAAACCAATAGTAACAATGACAGCAGAAGGAAAACAACAGGTCACTGCAGTTGAACCACCTTTCCCTAATTTAGGGGTGATTTTGTCATTGTTAGGGATTTTGTTGGTTTGGGTTTTGTTTGGGTTTTATTATTATTTTTAAACCTTTACAACTTACAGATTCGTTTAGTTTTAGGGCACTGGAGCATGCCTTACAAGACATAGTGTGAAATTCTGAAAGAACTCTCCACTTCTTTTAATTGGCAAGTTCACTTAACTTCCCTTCCTGGGCCTAAAGTAATGCCATGTAAAAACACCAGAGCTGGCCCCGAGTATCAGTGGTATTCAAAGGCAATTCAGTTCTCAGATCACAGCAGAGCACTGCACCCTGTACATACACAACGCTGTGCCTTGCACTTCTTGTCCACTATGTTTTCTTTCTTGGCTGTATCTTGCTTGGTTTTATGGCTTTTTATTCTTGAGTTATTTGCAACTCTTCTTCACATACAAAAACACACAAAGCCATGCACTCGAGAACCATGTGAAGAAAGAACTACTCCTTTTGTCGTTCTGAGAGAGATTACAGCTTTGAATTGCCACTGGCTTTCAGACACCATTCTCGTGCTTCAACTCTAACTTTTGCTTTGACACAGAACCACTTTTCTCACCAATCTTCCATGGCATTTACATTCTAGGGACTTTCCACTATCCAATTTGTTTTATATGAAAAAAAGGAACATTGGTAAATCAAATTAACAAGCAAAAACCACACTAAAGTATGTCTCACAATAATTACTTACAGTGCTTAATTCATTTGCAGTGAGCCGTCGGAGAACAAATTCAAGAATACTCTCCACAGGTGTCACGAGAGATTTCCAGATAAAACACAATACACCATCTGTGCGAAGAGAGAAATAAGCCAATAATGCATTAACATACAGAGATACAATTTCCTTAAGAAATTTGTTGTCTCATGCAGATTTAGTTGAGTTAAAGTTATACAGTAATACATACTCAAATATTTCAGAATACCTTAAAACAGCTCTGTACTCTTTAGCAATAAAAGACACAGGGCTGAAATAATCAAACCAGACTCCTGAGATTTATCATGTATTAGTGAGTCAGAAGCCACACAAAAGCAAAAGACCAAAGCATAGTTTTCCAGCTTCTGATGCACATTCATCCTATGCCCAACCTTCTGCACAAACAGCTTATTCATGAACTTACTCTTTAATAAAGAACAGAAGTTTCTACATTCAGTAATTGTTTCTATGTGAGAAAAATAGAGTTATGTATTTCCAATATGTACAGATGTGAAAACTGGGGTTTGGTTGTTGGTTGTTTTGGGGTTTTGGTTGTTTTGGGTTTTTTTTTACCATTTAGCAATAATTTGGCTTCGGATATAGAGTAATCTTAAAATACTTCAGGTAAGTACCTTCCTTGCTTAATACAGTAAACAAAACCATATAGTTCTAACATAAAATGTGATACTTTCTCTGAGAAAAAGCTAGACTACAAAGTATACCGCATGTGCATATTTATTTCACAAACTGAAAGACACAAGTTTATTATACATGGGAGGTAGGTCACTCTGGTAAAATGTATTTAGCCACAAACACCCTTCAATCTGTGCCTCTACGGTAAGGGCTAGCTGAGAGCCAAAGATATAATGTATCAATATGAAAATGGAGCTAAAATACTCTGCATGACCACGTAATTCTAAAAATATCAATCATTAGTTTTGGAGAGTTACTCAGAGGTTATATCTGCTGTTGTTTTCTGGAGCTGACCATGAGTTACACTTCATATAGCAAAGTTGTTATGAAATGGAAGACCTTCAGAAGGCTGAAATATAAAGGGACATTATTTCCATAAGTTCCAAATCTGTACTGTACTTACTCTCAATGTTCTCTATTAAAATGGATCATCGAACTACCTTTCTAATGCTTAATATGTTTAGAACAGTTTTAACCATGTCAGATCATTATCACATTTCATCGTAAGTCTCAAATAGCTAAAATATCTTCTGCAATTGAAATTCAGATAAATATGTTGGCATAAAATCAATTTCACTACCAGTGGCTCTGTAACACTATAAATAAAAATTAGCAGAACATTACTGTTTAAAATAGAGATGTATAAAAATAGCAAGACCTGTAGAAAAATGCATTTCAGACATATATCTATCCCCATTAAAGTACTCTCAAATAAAACACTTCCCAATTGTTATTTTATTTTACAAGCTTAAGTTCCTCTCTTTTTCCCTCCCATACCATTTTCCATTTGACAGACAGGACTTTTCACCTCCTGTTTAATCAACACAGAAACAAAACCTCTGTGATTTACAGCATTACTCATCCCACCCCTCACCACAGTCAATTCCCAGCTGTGGAAACAAGATTTATTAATTGTCTCTCCTGTACAGGAGGAAGTACAAAAACACTGTAGGAAGTACCGTAAAAAAAAAGGAAAGTAACCCTTTTTTAGCTTAACAGAAAGAGACATAATATTACAAGTGCAATTCTGAAAACCCCTTGAAAGACTACTGACAACAAGCCGTACTAAAGTACCTATAGGCACATTCAAAGTGATGGAGATACTGCAAGGCTCATCCTTCCAGACCTTAAGAACTCGGTTAGCAGAATTTAACATTAAGTCAGGTGTCAAAATTCCCAAAGCAGGAGCAATCCATTACATCTACATTAGCAAGCACAGAAGGAAGTAAAGCACGCCAGGAAATAATTCGTAGAGTTCAGTTCTTTATACTAATAACATGCACTTGCATGTGTGTCTTGTAGGGTTCTGCCTTATGTTATAGACTGAATGCACACAGGTGGCTGAGACTCATCTTTCGGTTTAGTTTCATTTGAAGGAATCCACTTCAGCAGAGGTCATCCCACATTATAAACTAACAGCCTGCATAATGCTCAGCGCTTCCATCAAACAGCTAAAATTCAAGAGGGGAATGAATGTATAAAACACTTTTTAAAATGAGGGTAAGGATTTTCTTAGGGGCTGCATTTAGAGATCTTTATGAAACCTGGATGCAGAATGTGAAATATTTTTTCCCCACATAAGAACTCAGATCTGTGGTCCTCAGTCCAGAACTACCTTTATATTCCATGTTATAAAAACACTAAAAAAAAACTAATCCCCAAATAATCTGGGAAAGCAGAAACCAAACACTAAGGTCCCTCTAGTTCCATTTCAGCAACCTAATTCATGAAAATAATAATGCAAATCCTCATTTACTCTCAGAACAAAAAAAAAAAGGCCTATCCTGGTTACAAACTGAGCAAGTTCTCACAAAAGGAATGCTAAAGGACTCCATGGCTCCATGGTTTTTGTTCAGACTCTCCTGAAAGGTCTATAAGTTAAAGCGCACCATCGAGGTGGGAGGGTAACACAAAACTCTCAGACATTCAGATCAGCAGCCTTGTCCTAAAGCTTTACCTCCTTGCATTTAACCACAGTCAAACTAAAGCAAGTTGGTTAAGCACTGTAAATCTAATTCTAATGGATAACAACTGCTTTCTTGGAAGGCTTCCACATTCTTAATTCCCAATCCTTGGAACACCTTCAGAAAAGCTCCTGTAGAATTGCACCCACAGCTGTATTTCATAACAGGTATGCCATATGGTCAACTTTTACATTTAACACTTCTAGGCTAGTATTAATTTGACAATATAGCCTTAAAACAGTAAGTACCTTAGCTTTAGTTAGACTATAATTAATAAAAGACACAGTATACTGAAGATATCACTAACCATCTTGCGTATTGGAACATTTTAACGAACGGGTCTGCAATAACTTCAAGAGAAGCTGTAGGCTTTTATCTGTTTTCAGTGTTGATATGTAAGCATTACTGCCAAGTTTCATCAAGACATCCAGAAGAGGGTTCAAGAAAGCCTCTAGTTCAATCCATTCTATGTTGCTTTTTCCACTACACAAAAACAAAAATTAAAAAGAAAGTCTTCTTCTGAGTATCTGCCTTAAGCGCTGAAGTCCCTTATGGAAATAAATAGGACACATGTTCCCAAATCACTTAAATATCTTTAGAAATGTTACCCAGTATGTTTACAACAACAGTTGGACAAGACGCAGAAATAACCAGGCCAACTGAAGGTGGACAGAATAAAATGGACAGCTTCCTGATTCAATCAGGTTTCTATGAGATCCTTCAGCACTGAAGGGGTTCCAAAAGAGAGAAATGTAAAATAAGATATTTCATACTTACCTGTGTTTATTCCTCATCTGCTCCACATCCGCAGCCAACAGAATCATTGTTGCGACAAGCTTAGCTTCAAACCAGTCAGGCATAAAGCAATTTTCTCCTGATTAAAGATATTTTAAGATTTCCACAGTATTTAAAAATTACCTTCATATAGATTTCTAAAACTTTTGGGTTTATAGCTTAATAAATTAGTAGCAAAACAATTAATTCTAGCAAGAGTATTAGTAATATTTTGCAATCTTTTATCTAGATATAAACTAAACACAAACATGATTGCTTTTCTTCTACACCTCAAGGAAGCTAATATCATTGGTCTCTATGCTGAAATCAATTTCAGGCTAAGTGTTATATTATGTAGTAACTTCTATTATGTAGTACATATAGATTATGTAGTAACATACATTATGTAGTGGCTTCTAAAAGAGTTTTCTACTGCTTTTAAAGATACATTAGCATATTCCAATGAAGTTAACCAATTCCACTGTTTCATCAGAAACATCAGCTGTGACTTTGACCAGCTAAACGGCATATGAAGAACTAGAATTACTCTGCCAAAAAGAAATTAAAAAACAAAACCAAAACACTCTGGCATTTTCAGACATTTCAAAGACATTTTCAAAGTAAGACATTTAACGGACAATCAGAGCGGCATTAGAATTGAATATTAAGGCTTAACTTTCAATTAATTGCTGCAGGACTGTATTTTTTACAAAGGGAAACTGGAATTAGAAAATTACTTTCAAACTTAAGTATCATGAATACCGCAAATAAGAGAGAATTTGAATAGATATAGAATCATACAACAGTTTGGGTTGGAAGAGACCCTCAGGGGTCATCTAGTCCAACCCCCCTTCAATAAGCAGGTTGTAGGTTGCCCACAACCACGTCCAGCCTGGTTTTGAATGTCTCCACAGATGGGGCATCTACCCGCTCTGGGCAACCTGTTCCACCCTCATTGTTAACAGTTCTTTCTTCGCATCCAGCCTGAATCTCCTCTCCTTTGGTTTAAACCATTACCCATGGGTACAATATAATAATATAATATAATAGTACCAAAGGTACAATGTAAACAAACAAGCAACTACTCTAAAATTCAAAGGACTGTAGTAATTTTTTGTTTAATATTAATAAACATTTAACTTACTTTCAGACACTGGAGTCTTAAGGTACTCTCCCACAAGACTGCACACATATTGGCACAATGATGGTGTCTCCTGATGTTCAAAATCAGAGGTTACAGACTTTCTGAAGCATCTTTCATTTGCTTGCAACCAACTGCAAAGCTAAATTAAAAACAGTACATTACTACTTAACCATGTCTGCCAGCTGTATACTGAAATTACCAACGTAACAGCAGCACACAAAAGCACTATCAAAACATGAGTTGTTACAACAACAAATCCACACTGTGAGAGGTCTTTAATGGAACTACCTTGGGGCTTAGCAGACTATTCCTTTCTAACATGGAAAAAGGTTCTTCCAGAGAGTAATTCGGAATGCCCCAAAAGCGATCATTGATACCGTTATAAGACAAAACTTAGCTGAGTAAAATCCAATTCTGTTTTGCACTTCAATATGCTAAGCTTAACCTCCTTGCTACTAGCCATGGTAAAACTAAAGCAAGTCAGTTAAGCATGCCGACTGAAATTATGGCTAATACTGTGAAATAATCGGAGAAACACTGCACTCAACAGCTGCAATACTGAGATTAACTCTAGGAAACGCAATGAATTGGGACATATATACTCTAAAAGCGTTAAATAAAAACCACAAAACAAAACAAAAAAAAAGAAACCAACAAAAAAACCCCCAACTCTGCCTCAAGAAAGAACTTTTTCTTCTGCAGAATTGAGAACTTCTGCATGAAAACAGAAAAACTCATGTTTTCCACTTTGCATCTGCTTAATAATTTGTTTGGAGTTAATATTAACACCTCTAGCATTTAAATATATATATATATAAAAATATATATATTTATCTATATTTATATTTTATATATATATAAGTATATATATAAATATATCTATACAAAACATATTTATCTAGCATTTAAATATATATACATATAAAAAATTAAAAAATCACAACTTTCAAGTAAAACATAAATCAATCAGAATTCCACATCCAGAAATTCCAGAATGCAAAACCAGCTATTTAAATGTGAAATTAGCAATAATAAAACATGCATTTGTATAGGTATTAAAAAACATCTGATGAACATTAAAACCAGCCTCAGTTCTCACCTCCATCCATAAGGTAGTATCTCTCCTTAGGGACTCCTCTGGTCTAAGTGACAGAAGAAAGCTGGAAACTTCTGGGAGGGACACTTTCCCCTGAAGATAACAGTTGCCAACATAATATATAACAAATGACAATTATGTAACAACTCAAGCCCTATGGGCATCTGGCAACAGTTTGAGAAACAGAAACTTATTTTTTCCTTTCCATGACACAAATTTGTCTTTTCCTCTTTGGGACCAACTTATCTTTATGAAGAAACATCATTTAATATTCCCAAGTATTAATATATCTATCTGAAGTTTAATGAATGACTAGAAGAATGATGCTATTCACTGAAGAAACCTTTTAAATGAATTTACATAAATGAGTATGAGATAATGATAAGTACTATTTATGTATTTCCAAAAGGAAATTCTCAGTTCAGACAAGTTTATAACCACAAATCATTACATGGAAGACTGTCTACTCAGCTAAAAAGCAAGCATGTTCTAAAACAACCAAAACATGAATACTTTGATTACTGCATAACTAAGGTCTTGCTATTTCAACATTAATGGTATAATACCAATTCTGGTATTATGAGTACTTCTATTTTCTTAGGTATTTCATGAAAGTCAGTTTAGTTTCTACCTGTTAAAACCCGAGTTTATACAGTGGATTTCCTAATAGAATGCTATTCCATAACTAATCATGAAAAACCTACAGGAAAACATCAACTAATAAAAGGTAATGGGGAGAAAAAAAAAATCATCTTAACTCACACAGACCCATTTTTAAATAGTCACTAAAAAAATAAAAAAAACCCAAACATACGAATCCAACCAAATCAGATGTTCCACGTGGTATTTAGCCTTTTTTTGAATACTGTTTACCTTGTAAGAGTGACAGTGTATTTCTATTACACCAGGGAAAAAAGCAACAACCAAACAAAACCAAACCAAAACTCACCACATCTGTCAAATGCATTGCTGTTTGAAGAAGATAGCACTGTGCAGCTCCGCGCAACAAAATCTGATGTGTAATCATAGTGCACTGCAGGACATCTCTGGAAAAAGGAAAAATGTGCACTGTGAAAAACACACACATGCGATGTTTGACCATTTTCATCTATTTGATAACTATTAGCCATTCTAGAAAAGTATGGCACAAACATTGCCTGATCAAACAGCATACAATCCAGAATCAAGATTCTATTGGCTATTGCCCTATGTAATTTAAAAAACTGATACTAAAACTTGGACAAACAACCTGACAAATTTAAAACAGAAGTAGGAGGGGGATAGACAGGACTAAGGCCAAAACTAAAGGAACAATTCACACGATCGCTCCATACTGAATTTAATATTTGCATTTCCATGTGTATATTTTTACCTCAAAGCATGAAGTCCTTCAGTGCTCAGTATTTTACACTCAGGAATATACGCCAGAGCCATAGAAAGAAACAAAATGGGAACAGCACACCAATGCCTACTTGTCATCTTCTGAATAAATTTTAACAGGAAGCTACCTTAAAAGAATACAAAACAACCAATTTGGAGTGATTTCTTGTTCTGCACTCTCCAACACACTTAAGTAATACCCCAGCAGAAGAGCATTATGATCTTTACTGAAAATTAGATGCAAACCAATAGAATAATATCCTAATTATTTCAATTAAAAAAGTATATTCCAAAGATGTCTGTCAATACAGCAGTGTGATAAGGAGATAACCTTAACCCTAATTTTGGCTTTGGTGATCTGCACCAATCACTATATTCATTAACAGAATTTTGAGTACTAGACAATGCCTAGTAGACTGAGTAGCAATGGCAGATCAAAGTACACAATGATTCAACCACTATGACCAATTTAAGCCTCCATAACAAGCTCAAGCAAAAAACCAGCCTAACATACCAAGGCCTTAAAATAAAAAACAAACCTAAAAAAAGAAAAGTTCTAAAGATCTTGCTCAACACAGAATTATGTTCACTGACAAATAAAGAAAAAAAAGAATCTTCAAATACTGTTCACCTTCAGAACTTAAGAATTTAATAAAAAAAGCAAGTCTGCTTCAGTTTGCCCCTGCAGCATCCCTCAAAGCCTCTGAAGACTTCTATCTTCTCTGGAAACTCCACTGCCACAAGAACTACTCCTTTTTTTCTCTTAAGTAATGTAGAAGACCAGTGGTAAATGTTTACATGAGATATGGAAAATGGGTCCATAGTTTTTATTTGGTTTCTTTATTTAAAAATAAGGGTAAAACTGAAACATACCTTTTTGCTCTTCTGGAAGAAGCATCATGTAAGTAGCCAAAAACTTCTGTAGCCTCATTCCCAGAGGAGGACAGGCTCCCATTAACTGACCTGGTGTCCTGTTGGGTTTGGAACATCAAATACATAATTTGCATGTTAACAGATACAAATAGGATTGCCCCTACACAAAACCAAAGTGCAGGTCATGGCTGGAGACTGCTCCAACAGGCCAAATAGATGGAAGTGCATCAGGTTGCATTCTCCAGTTATCCCAGTATTCCAACAGTACCCAGCAAACACACAGGAGGATGATGGTCACACCATGACTCTCCCTGGTCACCTACAAGGACATGGTGGTAGTACACTGTAGCATTCAAGTGCAGGTTCAAGTCAGGTTAGGTTACTCAGGACTGAGAGCACCTTGCATTGAGCCCGCAGCACGAGATGTCATTGTCAGCTCAGCCCTGTACCTGCACCCACATAATGACACAAGCCTCCATGCAGCAGGTTGCCCACATGACAAGATCAGTGGCACACAGCAAGAATGTGACCAGGTTGATCTGGAGAACAGCTAAGACAAATTACCTATGTAAGTGTGCTAGGGAATAAGATTACAAAGTCAGTGTATACAAAACTACCAACCAGCACAGAAGGTTTTAACATGCAAAAAAAAACTCCATGAGACCAACAGAGGCAACCTCAGGCTACCAAGGATTAGCAAAAGTTGTGAGATTTTACAGTTTTCTCTCATACAGTTTGACATTAACCATAATAACTTTGTCTATTCTTGGTATACTCAAACGCACACCCTTCTCTACATATGCCAATTTGTGTCACCAAAAATGCGTAATCTAAGAGAGAAGGTTATAAAGCATTGATCCAGCATAAAGAGACAGCATCAACTTTTCTAGCTGCCTAACAAGATCAGCTAGTTAAGGCCCCTTCAACATCATTTGGAACTGAGTTTCAGACTGCTAGCTCAATCACCCAAGCCATGGCATCTGGCGTAATGGTGAGTATGAAGTGCAGCCAGCACTTAATCCCCCATTCACAGTACTCTCCATGCAGTTAGCACAAAGGACTGAATGCCATCAGTACTCTGAATGTACAACTTGCAAATCCTCAAACTTTTATCTGGTCTTTATGTATTTACACCAAGGGAGGCCACTTGTCATCTGTCAACTGCAAGTAGTCTCCTGTAAAAAAGTATTAATTTCCCAGAAGATAATGAGGCCCTGACAGAAAACCACTTCAATCAGTTATGAATTGGCAACAATTAGAACAGCCCCTTCTTTCACTGTGGCAAGATCGAAAAATACTTCAAGTTATTAATTTATCCTATCTAACTTCACTTCCAAATTAGTATCTTGACAAGGTGTAAAATAGGTCCTTAAGGAATACCCAAGTTGCTATTACAAGGATTAAACTGAACTTACTTCACCTTACAGCCACCTACCCTTCCTGAAAAAGTCTTTACCTGTCAGTAAGTGCAGCAACACCACTTGTTCATTAATGTTTTCATTCATTAATGTTTTCCTTTACCAGACTTGATCCACATACATAAAGCAATATGTTTTAAAATGTATCATTAAAATACATTTCTAATAATCAATATGTTTAAAAAACAAACAAAAACCCAACTAAATGTAAATCAGTGTCTTACCTGCTATAGAGGGAACTTTCAGAGAGCGCATCCATTAATGGTCCAATAACAAACTGATAAAAGGAAACAAGAACAATGGCTAAATGTACATTTGCAAGGCACTGTTACACAGAGGATAACTAGACATTTTTCACCAGATTTTAAAAGAACACAGTCCTTTTAGTGAAAATGGAGAATTCTCTTGCTAGTAATAAATATCAGGAGCAAAAAGAGGAAACTAAAGACAATGGGTAGCAGGAGAAAAGCAGAATGGTTTGGGTTGGAGAGGACTTGGAGATCGTTTAGTTCCAATCCCCCGCTATGGGCAGGGCCACTTTCCAGTAGACCAGGTTGTTTAGTGATGAATAAACAAGCAAAGCAATTTTTCCAGTAAGTACATTGCACAGAGGATTGTGAAAGGTGCAGATGAGTAAGAAAAACTTTTGGGAAACAGATGCAGGAAAGATATTTAAACATTAAATAAGTGAAAGACAAGGGCAAACACAAGTAGAAAGACTTAAGGTGTGATTTATGGTTGACTGGATTTCAAGTTAGTCATGAAAAGGCTGACTTAATTTGTATAAATTAGAATTGTTAGCCTCTGAAGGCAACATTCCTTCTATGAAGGAGGAAAGGAAGAAGTAACAATATAGTAGAAATCATTCCTTACAAAGGTGTAGGCTTACTAATAAAAGTGAAAAATAACTTTAAATTTAGAGTATTTCTTCCCACATCTAGAATATTTTAAAGTGTTATTTTTAATGGGATATGGCAATATATTCATCAGTATATTACTGATTACATGTTCACCTCCTCACAGAGTTATCTAACAATGGATTTGCAAAATCCATCACTGAATAGGAGACAATATATATAGACTTGAAGCCTATTGACCATGTTTATCCAAGACTTTGTTCAATCAAATAGCATTAATTTCTGAGTGGTTATGGGGCTCTGAAAATCTGCAGCACCCATCACCTCTCAATTTCACTTCTGGTAAAAACAAAAAAAATCACAATCAGATGGGAGCCAACTTTAATTAGCATTAGTTTGAAATATGGGAATGAATGACTGCACACAAAAATGTACTCCCTCTAGCCTAGCCATATTTGACACCACTTACAAATATTGCTATCACCTGCACAGCTAAATAAGAGGGTATTTTTACAGAACGTGTCTAACTCCAACATTACTGAGGCAATTAGTGTCAAGATATATCACAGATCAGAACACCTGTTTGTTCTGGCAAGTAACAGTAACTGCCTTACCTCTGAAAAACCAAGTGAATTGGGAAGACGCTTTGTTTCATAAAGTTCCAGAAAATGAAGAATGCCCTCCTTTGTCAGTGTTTTATTCTCACTCTCAAACATTCGTTTATAAATGCACATGTGCCATGATGGGTGAAACAACCAACAACCTGTTACAGAAGCAAACTTTTCTAAAACAACACAGAAATGACACTCACACATCAACATACTAAGCAAAACAAAAGGACCACTAAGTTGGGATCACTGGTTGGAAAAAGTATTTTAAGATAATACAGTAAGTAATAAGCATATGCTAGGACTTCTGCCTGGTGCAGTGCAGAACTGCTCGTGCATGTTTGCCAAGCAACCTATGCATGTAGAAGGCCCACAAAAACTGGAACAGCTACCAGCTAATTTGAGAAACAAAACGTTATAACAAATTGCTATTTAAACCAGCAGAATTAAAAAAAAAATAATAAAAAAAAAGGTGTGACTTAACTGCTTAATATTTAGGAGATGATTCAGAAAATATTGCATCTTACCTCCTTCCTCTGATACAGCATGCTCAAACAAACTGTTTAGTTTTGGTAATACTGGCTTTATGACATGAATCTGAAATGCAAATCAGATGTAATAAAAGTAGTCAGTTTATATCTCAAGCTTAGTAATGGGCAGTTGCTCATGGGTTAGAATTTACTATCAACTGTATTAATACAATAATTGACAACGTAATTGCATTTAAATAGACCTACAGTGCCTGTGCAACTGATCCTGGCACTCACTATGTAACAATCATAGTTTAGCACCGAAGAAAAACTGGTACTTCCATGCTACTCTATCATAAGAATACTTCCCAATAACCAATCATTCTATTCATCAAAATTATAATAAAGCAGCATTAATCTCTAAAATTAAACATTTTAGCAACTACTAGTTCTCTCAGTTGCAGGACAATTATGTACAAGTAAAATAACTACAAAGCCACAGGACCAGCAGTTAGCCCCACAACACGATACAATTACGGAAGCTTTAAGTCAACAGGAATCTTTCTCCCAAGTACCCTGGACACTCAAACTGAGAATCACTTTCACCCAAGACCACAAGTGCTTTACCATACAGACGCAGTCCCCTCTACTGAAAAGAGGTCATTAAGTGCAGCTGTCTGATTTCACTAAGGAACAGGTTACCCGTAGTCTTGCAGTAAGCTATGATGCAGATTTTTCCTTCTTCAATTCAAAGACAGACGAGAGCTCTGACTTTATACTAAATGAATTACAAGTGCTGTGTTCTAAATATTTAAACTTCGAAATAAGAATATTTTTGTTAATGCTTATTCAGACACCCTCAATCACCCAAAGTGGAAGTGCTCTGAGCAATAAAACTTTTACAGCCATTGTTGCAGAAGGCATCACATGTAACCAGGATAAACCCTGATTTTACAGCGCTCTTACCTGGTTTCCCTCCAAAGTTTCCATTATCAAGATGTAAGTTTCCCAAAACTGTAGGAGTTTCTCATTCTCCTCAGCAGACCACCAAAACAGACTTGAGTCTAACAAAAGGAAACAAAGAACGAACCAGGTTACCCCTGCCACGCAGCCCGGGTACATCCGCACCCCTCTCCCCCTCCCCGCCCGGCCGTACCGTCTCCGCCGTCCGTGGGGCACTGCAGCTCGGCGCGCTGCCCACCGCTGAGGTCTACAGCCCGCTTCAGCAGGTACCGTGCCCGCTTCCGGCACAGCCCGTCGCGCTCGGTCAGACCCTCCTGCACCACCCGCCAGAACTGCGGGGACAGCCGCGCGTCCAGCCCCGGTCCCGGTCCTGGCCCTCCCCGGGGCAGCAGCGCGTCGGCCAAGGCGCTCAGGGCCAGCAGCGCCCGCCCGGCTCGCGGGGTGCCGCCGGCGCCCAGCAGGCCCTCCCAAACGTAGCGCAAGGCCGCGCCGTTGCCGCCAAGCGCCGGCAGCAGCCGCCCGGCCACCAGCACCGCGATCGCTTCTCCTTCACCCTCCTCCCGCACCATCGCCAGCGCCGCCGCCACGCATCGCGCCACCAGCGCCGGCTCCTCCAGCCGCGGCGCCGCCGCCACCAGCGCCTCCACCGCTGCCTCCGCGCTCCCCCCGCCGCCCCCCGCCAGCTCGGACAGGGCGTCGCAGGCCAGCCGCGCCGCCAACGGCGCCCCGCACAGCTGCACGCAGTGCCGCAGCGCACCCCGCGCCGCCCGCGCCACCCGCACCCGCTCCCCGCATCCCGCTGCCACCGCCTCCCCGCCGCACAGCAGCGGCCGGCACCGCTCCAGCGCCACCTCCCAGGCAGCCAGCCGCAGCGCCTCGGCCTTCCCCGGCGGCGGCTCGGCCGCGGCCAGGCGCTGGAGCAGGAGGCGCAGCGCCTCCGCGCGCTCGGCACAGAGCGGCGCGCAGACGGTCCGCAACAGCGCGCAGGGGTCCCCGCAGCGCGCCAGCAGCGCGTCGGCCAGCACCACCTCCATCCTGCGGGGGGGAGCGGGAGAGCCGCTCCGCGCCTGCGCAATCCGCGGCGGGGAGGTGGGAGGCGTGGCGGGTAACTCGCGCGTGGTTCCGTCGGCCGCCGCGGTGTGCGGAGTAGGTACGTGCGGTGGAAGGTGCGTGAGCTCTGAGGCTGTTGCACGGGAGCAGGGCAGGAAGCGCCTGGAATTGTCGGTGTTCCGGAGTTGTGTGGTGCCGTGTGTCCTGCGTTCGTGTGAGTGTGTCCAGTCGTCTTGGCTGCTAAGCAAAGCCTTGAGCTCTCATGGGCCAGGCATGGAAAGGCACAACAGAAACATCCCAGGTGTTGGCACCGTGTTTGAGGGGGTGAAGGTTCCTCATTGTGTACCTTAGAAACTCTCTATGCTTCACGCATGTCATAACAATATCAAGCAGCAGTAACACACAAAATGCCCTGTTCTCCCATCAGTTTTGCTTGTTATGGCCATTTATGCTAATGTAAGTTGAAAACCCATCTGTCATCACAGCACACCAGAAGTTTTCCTGGGTGCTGGCTCAGTGCTGTTGGCTTATTATGAGGGCCCAGGCCACTGGCAGTGGGGCCAGAGAAGAACTCCCAAGCTGCTTAATCTCATGGTGCAGCCAAAACGTAACCAGGAAAAGCAAACTGATTTTCAGTACATGTAAATTCACTATACAAGATTAGAGTTCTTGTGAAAAATAGAGATCGGCACATGAAAAATGCTGGAAAACTACTCTCTGAGAAGAAAAGATGTGGACCTGTTGGAAAGGGCACAGGGGAGGGCTACAAAAGTGATCCAAGGGCTGGAGCACCTCTCCTGGGAAGACAGGCTGCGAGAGTTGGGGTTGTTCAGCCTGGAGAAGAGGAGACTCCATGAAGACCTTATTGGAGCTTTTCAGTACTTAAGAGGCCTATAAGAAAGATGGAGAGAGACTTTTTAGTAGGACCAGTTGTGATAGGATGAGGGGTGATGGTTTCAAACTAAAAGAGGGGAGATTCAGGCTGGACATAAGGAAGAGATTGTTTACAATGAGGGTGGTAAAAATTCTGGAGCAGGTTGCCTAGAAATGGTGGGTACCCCATCCATGGAGACATTCAAGGCCAGGCTGGATGTGATTCTGGGCAACCTGATCTAGATGGAAATGTTCCTGCTTGTTGTAGGGGGGTTGGACCAGATCACTTTGAACGTCCCTTCCAGCCCAAACTATTCTATGGTTCTAAGACAAAGTCATAGGAAAAGGCAGACCTGAAACCTTCTGTTCCTGTGAAAGCAATGGACAAATTTGGTGTAGGTTCTGGCTATCCAGTTTCTTCAGACTTTTTTAGGAATTTGTTATCTTTGAAAGCCTCCTGATTGCAAAATGGCTGAAGCTTCTCATTGGAACTGGACCTCTAGCGTGGCTATAAACCCACTAGCTAAAATGGTTTCCTTACCATTCTGCATGTGTTCAGTTAAATATAAAACACAGAATCTAGAAAAAGCTCAGGAAAAAGTGCAAAGTGATACATTTATTTAAATGTAAAGTAAACCCTAGTACAGACACAAAAACATTTTTCAGGTGAGGAATGAATATAATGTATGTTAGTAACTAGGATGCTTACAGTTGAAATCTTACGCCATAATAAATTTTGTTTGTTTTTCCATTTGCTCTGGTGTCTTTAGTAATTATTCCACTTCTTACTTACAGCATGCAGTCTGATGAATTGTGGGGTTTTCTTTCATGAGGCTTGAAAACATGCCAAGCAGGGTATCCCTTTTTCATTACAGCATTACTCTCCCTTCCAGGCACCTGTAAGATTTAACTAAATGAAGCATTAAAGGTCTGCACAACAAGCCGTAATCAAATTGGAATAAAATACTAGATGCTTCTCCGTTATTGCCTGGGTTCTCCCTTGCCTTTATTTTTATCACAGTGGGGTGTCAAGTCTAAAGTCTTATTACATCAAGTTAAACACCAGCATTTAAATCCAAACTGTTTCACTGCATATTGTCTTGTCAGACAAAAAGAAGAAGGTGAGAAATTAAGGCAGTGGGAGATCAGGCTGGGGAGCTTCTGCCTGGATTGTGGTGCAGAAAGATAAATAAACAAACAAACAAAACCCCCAAAGGCGGGTATGGAAGAGAAAAAGAACAAGGAGCAGCATTTTGTGATTTTCAAATGGCAGGAGCCACAGCATTCCCACCCTCGTGCCATACTCGTTAAGTGTCCTAATGCTAGGACCCTAAATTTGTGCTTTCCAGCTCTGCACGCCCAACACATATCCCTACCTCACCAAAGACCATGTCCCATTCTGTTTTTTTGGAGTCTTCATGTGCCATTTAATACTACTACTGAGCCTATGGAAGGCAGGAAAGATACGAGAAACAGTTATTATTGTTAGTTCTTATCTGAAATTTATAACAGCATTTTGCTGTTGATTTGGGCTTCCAGCACATAACTAGCTGACCAAGTTCAGGCTGGTTGTACAATTCATAGAATCATAGAATCATAGAATAGTTAGGGTTGGAAAGGACCTTAAGATCATCTAGTTCCAAGCCCCCTGCCATAAGCAGGGACACATCACACTAAACTGTGCCACCCAAGGCTTTGTCCAACCTGGCCTTGAACACTGCCGAGGATGGAGCGTTCACATCTTCCTTGAGCAACCCATTCCAGCATCTCACCACCCTAACAGGAAAGAATTTCTTCCTTATATCCAACCTAAACCTCTCCTATTTAAGTTTTAACCCATTACCCCTTGTCCTGTCACTACAGTCACCAATGAAGAGCCCCTCCCCAGCATCCCTATAGGCCCCCTTCAGATACTGGAAGGCTGCTATGATATCTCCATGCAGCCTTCTCTTCTCCAGGCTGAACAGCCCCAACTCTCTCAGCCTGTCTTCATATGGGAGATGCTCCAGTCCCCTGATCGTCTTTGTGGCCCTCCTCTGGACTTGTTTCAACAGCTCTGTGTCCTTTTTATGTTGAGGACAACTCAGATATTTAATGATAATTGGTTTTCATCAGGACCCATAATGCTACACCAATTTAGCAGCACAAGAGGACTGAGTTTCCTTCCTCACACCCCCAGTTAAAAAATGAGTGCCTTAGCTAACTGCATACCCTTTTAGGCAAACATACACTTGTTCTGGTGTAAATGTTTTCCCCTGTGATCAGATAAACTGTCAATTCTGTCCTAGGAGAAACCCATGGATGATCATTTCAGTGGTTGGTTGTACTGGAAAGAATAATGGACAGAACTACAGTATAAACTACAGACAATTAGTTACAAGGCTTGGAAATCCCCAGTTATGATGCTGGAAGCATGTGTCACACTGTTGTCATAAAACCACTGCTGAGGTGCTGGGGCACCACATTAGATTATAGAGCCCAGGCCAAGTGTATGTCTAAATTGTGTTGATGGTGGTTTCGGATTGCACAAAATACCTTTCCTCTCATTAAAGCTCTTATAGTGCCATACTACTACCCTCATATTTACAGGTAATTCTGTGGAGCTAGTAAGGAGTATGATTTTCTTTCCTTGTCCATGGGAGCATGTCTGCATCATGTAAGATTGCTAGAGGTGCTGGGTACATAACACAGCCTTTTATCTCCTCTCCCACTGTGTGCAGAAGTAGGTGGGAGATTTCTGAAGAGAGTCATGCAGAAATTTTCCCGCCACATCCTTGTCCCACAATAAAATGGGAAAATGAAATGAAAAGCACAGATGTGCTCAGTACAATAAACCTTACTGATAGTTAGGTATATTCATGTCCTCTCCTAGATTTCCTCAGTGCTATTGTGCAAAGAAAAACACAGCAGTGCACATAGCTTGTACGTGATTCTCACTTCAAGATAGCACCTGCAGTGAGAAGCATAGATGAGAAAAGGAGACTGAATGCTACGGTAAATGTTCATACCCAACTGTAAGATATATGTATCATCTAGGTTGTACTGGCTTCAGCTGGAATAGAGTTAATTTTCTTCTGAGTAGTGGGCGCAGTGTTGTATTTTGGATTTAATCTGAGAATAATGGTGCTAACACACCAATGATTTAGTTGTTGTTAAGTAGTGCTTGCTCTAAGTCAAGAACTCAGTTTCCCATGCCCTGCCCATGAGGAGGTGCACAAGGAGCTGGGAGGGAGCACAGCAAGGACACCTGACTCAGACTAGTCAAAGGCATATTCCATACCATGGAACATCATGCTCAATATATAAACTCCATTGTGAAAGATGAGCAAACCCTGTATCTGTAGAATTTCCACCAAAACAGGCCCACTCCTAACTACCCACATACTTGCAATTATTGTCTGGGCTGTCACTGTACCACATCCCCTTCCCTGGCTTAACAAAAGCAATCTTACCCTAATTAGATCTGTTACTTAGCCTGCTGTTTTGACCTTGCCACCTCTCCCTTTATGTCCCTTTGCTGGCTCCCTCTTCTGTGCTACATCAAACACATGCTGCTTCTTTTTCCTTTCCCTTTCCAGACCCATTAGTCTGTCCTTCCCCATCCTGTTATCTAATACCAAGACATTGATTTGCACACCAGCCTACCCATGCTGCCAATCTTAATTGTCCATAATTAGACTTTCAAGTAGGACTCCATTCTTCATGCTTTTTCTAGTGCTCCTACCTCATTTTCCTCTTTTATATCCCAAACATCCCTTTGTTGCCACACTGATGCAAATTATAGGCAGCACATGGTCTATGACCTCCTGTGGTCTATGATCTCCTATTGTTTATGGCCTTCTGTATGAACTGATAAGCTGATCCCCTGCCCATCCATATCTTGTCATCAATTTGTGCTGCATATTTTCTGCTGGTGACAATAAGTGCAGTAATATTGGTAGAGAATAAGGATAACACTAATTGTGGTAAGTAAATAAATAAATAAACAAGTAAGACTGGAAACTGGCAATGTGTAAAGCCACAGGGGAGGAAAGCAAAAGTAGCCTCAGTTTTGCCACTGAGCTTTTATGAGGAGGAGAGTAAAAGATAAAATTAAAGATGGCTCACAGAGGTAAGTGCTATGAGAGCTGATGTTTTTGTAGACTTTCATATACCCGTACTTCCCCACATACATTCAGACTTGTTCAGACATTGAAACTCGTGAAGAGTTAGTTTAGATCCACCTCTACCTCCAAATTTTCAAACCAGAGCCATTTCATAGTGAAGACTTCATAACCTCTGCAGAACAGAAGATGGTGCTGTTGTCACTGACATGTGCTTTCCAATATTTTTCTGATTTAAAAAAAAGCAAGCGGTAATGGAGAAAAAGAGAAGACAGGAAAATAAAACAAAAGCTATTGGAAGAAAGGTAACTGCCATTTCCTGTATTTTTTTAACTGGATAAATTTAGGATCTTGAAAGTATGATGAATGCACAGAAAACCAAAGAGCTATGTAAATGAGAGACCAGATCTGGAGGTTTCAAGAGGTGTTAACACAGAGGAAGGTGTAAAAGCAATTAGGAGAAGCAGAGAGGCAGCACAGACCTTATGCTGGATGTTCTCTTCCCATTTCCCTGAAGGTACTACAAATCAGGCTTTGCTGAATAATGTCAATTCTCCTTTGACTCTGTAAGAAGCTGCTACTGATCGTCGTCATCACTTAGGAAGATCAGGCTCAGTATGTCTCAAGCCAAGCATTTGCAAACAGAGACTTCAAAAACCATTGGGAACTTTCAAAAAAACACCCTAAAACTTTCAATAATTAAGTGAGAACAGAGGAAGAGCGGAATCATGCAGGCAATGAGAAACTGTGACTGCAGAATGGGCCCTCTCACATTCAGTCATGGACTGCATGCTTTTAGCATTATCAGGGCTGTGCTACAGGCTTCCTTTCTCTATCTACATAGGAAAAAGGAGCACAGGAAAGAAACTGTTGGGTATCTTTAGGACAGTACTGTTAATATTGTGCTGTGAGATTACCCACATCTGCATCAGAGATTCCAGCCTGAAATTCTTTTACTGAGCAGGACAGCAACATTCACCAGAGACACTCTGATATTCCTGGGCTTTTTAGGATGTTGGCTTTATAAGTGAAGCTAGATTCCACTGCTCTAATGCTGTAAACATCTGTCATTCAGAAGCAGCATGTAAAGGCAGCTGACAAAAAGCAGTTGTGTCCAATTAAACATTCCTAATGATGGGAAGTTACAAATCTATACTATGCAGTTTGTCACTGTGAGCTGTAGAGGAGTAGTTAAGCTGGTAAATCTCTAGTTAGACTGAGTGCAGTGGAATGGTCAGGAAAAGATAAATTAGGAAAAAGAATTAGATATAATCCTTTGCCATCTGTCTTTGTTTTGCTAACCTACTTGACAGGACACTGCTGAAATCTGCAGTCATTTTTTATCTGCTTCATGTAGCTGAAAAGCATTTGGTGTACAGGCTGGAATTAAAATGCTTTACATTTGTTGACCCCATTTGCTTTCCTTTTTAAAAAAAAAAAAACCAAACAAAAACAAAAACAAAAATAGGTGTTTCCATACAGCCATAAGCCTGTACCATTCATTTTTGACCTCTTCCCCTTGCTAGGACTCAGAACCCAGTGGTAAAGCTTAGAAAGATTATACCATTGGCTCTGCAGGAAGCAAAGGGGCTGTTGAAATGTACATAATCCTTGATTCTCCAGTGTTCAGCTTGAAAAGCATATGTAGATCTGGAAGAAATGTGACAATTGAGAGAATGTCCATATGGTATCACAGTTTCTCCATAACAGCTTTTATCTATAGGTCTTCATCTAGCAAATCATATAAACACGAGCTTATCCCTAAGCACATGCCTGAGTATTTTGCTGCCTCTGGATTTTAGTGTACAGGGGATTCTACTGGTAATGAACCAGATAAGAGGATCTACTGGAGTGGGGAAAATGCTCTGTAGCTTTTGCATGAAAACTTACCAGCTGCAACCCTGGCAGCCTTTAGTCTTTTAAAAGCCCTGGTGTTCTTACTGAAAGTAATACTACAGGAAGGTGGATAAAAAAAATTCCCAAATTGTAACCAAAACAGACCACAAGGACCAATCCAATTCTCATTTACTTCCATGGGAATAATGCAAAATGTCACTTTATTTTCAGGAGGGAGGAAAGAAGGAAGAGGGGGCAGGCATTAGGGAGGAAGTTTTCACTTTATTTCCAACACCTAGGTATTTTTATTTGCCAATGTGAAGGTTTTCAACTCTGCCTTTTCAGAATGCAGGATATGAAGAACTTGGTAGCTCCTCAATTTCAGAGAACAGCGTAGGTGAGTAGCTTCTCAGGAATGAGCTCAAGTTAATCTGCTGTCCATTCATAAAGGGACATAAATGTAGCCCACTAGGTACAGAGAACTTATCTTTGATTTTCAGATCACTGGAGGAATTGGTTAGGCACTGATTGAGAGCAAGGCTGCTTCTTCAGTGGGAACTCAGGATGTGAAAGGCCCAGACCACTGCTACCTTTCGTCTCTCAGTATTTTACATCAACATAAAGCAAGGGAAAACCGTTTTAAACATTCTTCTTCATCTTCCATAGTACTGTAGGTTAAGCTGGTTTAACTAACCTCACAAGGAAAAAAGCAGAAGTCAGTTGTGTCAAGATGTAGTTTTCACATTTGGACTTGTGCATTTGACTTCAAAGAACATCCAAGTTTATTTTGGATTTCCCATACTAAAAATAAAGACACAGAACAACTCATCAGTTTAGCTGAGAACAGCAGCTTTGAAAGCATTAGGCAAGAAGAAGCTCTGGTGTTTTGAAAACAGCTCCTAACGCTGTTGTCTTTAATGGGGATGGCTAATCTTGTCTGTTTTCTCATATTCCCAGTGATTGTCTCCAAGTGGAAGCCTGCCAGTTATTCTGCAAAGCTCCTGACTCATTCCGACATCATTTAGGGCCTTCTTAATTGGTTGCAAGATATCTTCAAAGTCAGAGGAGAGCTCTTGTTTGGTGCTGTGAAAGGTTTTCCAAGAGGTTACAATCTCTTCAGGTTTTGTAGTGTACTTTAATGACAGTGGGATCAAAGGAGAAACCCCCAGATCAGCTCATTTTTAGAAATGCCTTACTTCTACAATTTCATTGTGAAGACAGCAGGTGGGTTTTTAAAAATTATTAAGCAATTAATGACTTCATTTACCTTGGTCTTGCAGGTCTGCCTTGGGTTCTTTTCCTGCTGCCCATAGAGGAATAGTAAAACAGAGGCATTTCTCGTATTGTCACAACATTTCTTTTTTGCTTTGCTCCCTAAATCTCAGTCTTGTAAAAAAATGATAATAGTAGTCTTTTACACATTCATGAGGTCTGCCATTAAAGTCCATTTAGAGCATTTTATAGACAATACCATAAGAAACTTCAAAGCACACTGCTGAGGTATTTATTACCACATTCATATGCTCAGGGAAATGTACCACAATACTCACAAAACTTGAAGACCACGATAACTAGTCATCAGGTTTTGGGCAATAGAAACCTTTTAATGGAACCCAGCATTCAGAAGCTGAATCATTTTCTGAAAGTATGGCTCTCCTCTAGTAGCTGCCAAAAAAGGGAAGCATCTGAAATAACTCTCCCATCTTTGAGAACCTTGACATTAAGATATTTTCTTCAACCTCCACCTCCTGTCACTGCATCTAATTAGCTCCTTTTTTTTATTCAGTGTTGCATAATTCTTGAAACTTGCCACTGTAGACATAACATTATATTGTAAAAAGAGAGTCTTTCTTCAAGAAAAAAGAGATGGCATTTTCCAAAGCATAGGAACTCAGCCTAAACCCCTTCTGGCTTCCATTGAATTCACTGTGTATACGAATGCTGAGCAAAGCCATTTCTTTGGGCATCTTACAATCTTTTTCTTGGGAAACCAGTTTTATAATACATGCTGACATATGAGGTATGTTTGTAAACCCACTGTAGAGATCTCTGACCATCTGTGCTTTTAAAAAAATGGTGTTTACAGATATTGGTGTGGATTTTTCCACACAAAAGCACTTGGAAAACAAAAACCAGAAAGGAAATTTCCAACCTTGGATTAGTTCTGCATAGAAATTCTCAGGCAAATTATCGTAAAAGCCTGTTCTAGATGCGGCATCATTACTAGGCCAAAATGCATGTTCCTTTTTTATCTTTCTGATAAGATCCTCTCACATACCAGAAAGGTCATAAATGTCCATGTTGATACAATATGCATAAATGCTTACTAGTTCCATATTTTGGACTGTAAGGCATCCTAAAATGTGCTGCTATGAAGAAAAATAAGTCTAAAAGTAGCATTGTGGTGTGTGCATGTTTGACTTTGTGTGTAGAAGGGGAATTCAATATTTCTCATCTCTTGATAATTCTATGTATAACATCATTATCATCATCATCATGGCTTGACTTCGTGAACGAAGATTAGGGAAGGGCTTTACCCACGCTTGCTACAAGCACGCTGATGACTTAAAAGGCCAATGTGGGATAGGCAAATTCAGTTGCAAAAAGCTCAGCGAAAGGTGTCCTTGGGTGGTATAGGCGAGGCACGATTCTTTCTATATTGTCTTTTCTCCTCAAGACTAGTTCTGCTATGTGTTCTCAAAGGAGACAACAGCGTTATGTATGGTGTGTCTCCAAGTCTCCTGATTGGAGGCCAAGGTGGACCACTGATGGTAGTCAATATGGCCATGCAGGGTTGTGTCTGCAACTTCCAGTGCACCTTATCACCTGCTGTTTCGTCCCTCTCCTGTCACTACAGGGCTTTGCAAGTGTGAGTAAACCCTGTGGGCCTGCACAGTGGATTTTTTAGGTGAGGGCAACATGCGCAGAACTGGCCCAACCCTTTACACCTGAGGTTTATCTGCCAGGGCCTAGTAAGCTTGGATGGTGACAGCAAAGTCCTCATGTCATAGGTTTGGTTAGAGTATCCTTCTCTTAGATGGATAGCCTTACAGGGCTATACAAGCTCCATCTGCACAGGTTTGAAGTTAGAGTTGTCCTTCTCCTAGAATGGTTGCTTAAAGGCTAGTGAGCCCATCCTGCCCATGGGCACACTTTGTCTGACCCTTCAGTTGAGACCTATCTGGCATGGGAGACCCTACCGGAGCCATAAGCCACCACCAGCATAGCTCCCAACCTCACAAGGGCATGCAAGCTCTTTCCCAACGACAAGGGGGTGTCCATGAAAGAGAATTCTATGTACATATACTCATCTTATATTACATAAGTACCTTTCCCACCTAAACAGCATTGAGACAGATTCATCCTGGACTCTTAAGAGAAGAAACATTTGTGTAGCTTCTAATTTGTGAATCATTGTTAATAAAATGTTGCAAGAGATGCTTGGTTAGTCATGGATTATGATATGAAATCCAAGCTAAAATCCTGTTCATACCTGTATAGAGTAATAAGAGTTAATGAAGAGTCAGCTAGGGATAGGAAATGACCTACTCTTGTCAGTAAAATGTTATTTTGCTTTAGAAAGAAATATAACCAAAATTACTTTTTTTTTTTTTTTTT
>NDXB01019888.1:430058-458243 GCA_002631895.1 Agapornis roseicollis | reverse complement strand
CCCCTCCCATCCCCTCCCCCCCCCCCCCCCCCCCCCCCCCGCCCCCCCCCCCCCCCCCCCCCCCCCCCCCCCCCCCCCGGGTTTAAAATCCATTCACTTCAATCAAGTCATTCAGAAGAAGCCTGTAAAATGAATGACATAATTAGCCACTTAATATAGTGCATATGGAGTTTTAATTCCAGCTGAAAATCAGAGAGGCTTTTCTAAAGCTGTTCATTGACAAAAAAAAAAATATAGTGGCATTTGAAGACAACCAATGCTTTTCAATTTAGTGCTACTTTTTTGTTTGGGTTCCCTAGTACTTTAAGCATTACCAGATACACCTTCTTGACTTCTATCAGAAGGGGACAAATGTACCATTACAGATTGAAGAAGTCAGGAGACAGTGAGAGTAAGGACCCAGTTTTGCCAGGTTACATTACCATCACGAACAAAGTGACTGCTCCTCTTACTGAACACGATGGGAATCAGGTTTGGGACAGTTTTATGACATGTCTTCCAAGTGTCTCAAGCACAACATTCAGAAATGGAGGTGCCTCCAACCAGTCTGTGCTTCTGAAAATACTTATTCATGCACCTGAAGTCGTATGAATAACATGTATCTGATCCAGCAGCAGCTTTAACCCAATAACATCTGACAAAAGCAATGGGATTTAATGGGTGCAGCTTAAAAATTAATCAAAATAAACAAATAAACCACCCCTTACAGGAGACCTAGAAGGCAACTGGGCAGTTTGCTATCAGATGAACTTGACTGTCTCTATGACCAGTCCATCCTGTTCAATCCTGCTTGTATTGACATATTCTGTTGGCTTTTAACCACATTACTGAGTCAGATAACGCCAGAAGATGACCCATTAGCCAGTTAGATTAAACAAGAGTCACTAAACAACAGGTAATAGCCAAAGGGCAGGGAATGGGAACAAGTCAAATTACTCAAGGGGCTAGAAAGATGACCCAAAGTGTAATCTCAGTGTTCATTTAGTTGAGTAAACATATAGTCAACCCCCATTTGCACAAGCCTTGATCACACGAAGTAATCATTTCTGTGGAAAGAAGCCACATTCCACCAGCGCAGATTTTGTGTAATGCAATGCTCTTCCCCACACTCACTCCTCCCAGGCTTCAGGAGCAATTTCATTTACCTGCATTACTTTCACTGCCTGCTGATTGCTCTCCGATCCATATGCCCAAACCACAGAGAATGCAGCAGAAGTGCAATGGTTCTGTTGTCAAAAAGGCCCAAGAAAATGCTGGAGACAGAGGGAAAGGTTAAAAATGCATGAGTTTAAAGTGTTGAAATCCCCTGGCATTGATCTACACCCCCGGTTGCCTCAACTGTACTCTCCTTTTTGTTTGTTCTTTTCATGAAAACCAAAACAACCGTATTAAAAATACACTCACCAGTATAAGTATTATTTCTCTTCCTTATTATTCTTTCCCCCCAAAGGATTGAATTGAACTTTGTAAACCTGGTTTGCTTTTTATACTACAGCTTGCATGCAGAAGGGATTTTTCCTTATTTTATTCTGAGAGGGGCTCTGAGGAGGAACTTCCTGATCCAGACTAAAGGAAACCTTTGAGGGTTCCCTCATACTGCATCATGTCAATTCCATGTATTTGCTTTTTGCATAACTGCGGTCACTGCGACATTATTGTCAGCCCAACCTGCCATACCTTGTCAATGGGGGGAAATTAAAAGTGAATCTGCTCAACAAAGCACCAGACGCTGTTTGTGGAGATCTGCAGCATCTAAAAGGACATGGGCCCATTTTCTTGGTATTCTACTGGCACATAATGGAAAATGTTCATCAAAATTTCGGCTTTTCTTCCATGTCCCATAGGCAGTGTGAACCAACACGGTTGTTGGCTCTCTGGGGGAGAGGTACAGGCCTTGCAACACTGGAAGCCCCTTCCCAGGACACTAGTGCAGGAGCTTAGGCCAGCAGTTTAGAGTCACATGCCAATCTTTCACTTTGATTGCTACATAGGATTGATTAGGAAAGAGAAGGGAAAGGGCCAGTTTTTCCAGTGTTCCAGCTCTCAGTCTCTTGGGGACTTGGTGCTGAGGCAAGAGCCACTGATCTGATCCTTTGTGTAACCAGGCTGCTGTCCTTTTGCCCCAACACCCTGTTAACCTCTGCAGGCTCTCCCCTTGGAGCTCTGCACTATGGTCCTCGGCTGTTAAACATGAGACCTCAAAATGAAATGCAAACTTTATCTTTTCAGGTGTTTACAAAGGTCCCATCACAACATCCCTGGCTTTATATAATAATCATCAATAAAATACACCAGCAAAGGTTTTCAGACAGTTAAGTTGTCTCACTGCAAAGTTAAATTGAACAAGACTAAAACCATCTAAAATCATCCTTTCTAGCCTGAGCCAATACAAAGCCTGGCATTGAACTCTGACAGTCAGTGTATTTGGAAGTGAATGAAGGATTCGCCACTGATGTCTGGCAGTCTTGGAAGCGTAATGCTACAAAGACTCATAAAAATGCATTTCAGAATGTCTTGCTTCCCTGCACCACTCTTTTTTCTCCTTTAATTATCTGGTGTTTTGAACTGCAGGAAACGCCACCCTGCCCTTGGAACAAGAGAAACTGTGTCAAAGAGATCATGGTCCCTTTAAAGTTCACGTGGTTACAACATTCCTGTCCCACTTCTATCACAAACTGTGTCACTGCACATTTGGTCTGGCTGTGCCTGCTTTCTGCATGCCCTTTCCTGCTTAGGAATCACCTTGAGAGGATGTCGCCTCCATGCAGCGGCTGGTGAGCAGCCATGGTGGCACCTGTCCAGCAGAGAAAACTGATGAGCCATCATGTTTCCCCATCCAACACCAGCAGGGCTCTGGCTTGATTGCCCTCTTGAAAATGCTGCATCCAGATGGAAATTCCCACTTGGGAAAGCTGTCTAAAATGCATGTATCCATAGAACATTACTGGGCAAAAAAAACAAGAAGAGGAGTCTGTTTATGTCTCTAAAGCCTGCCTCCACAGTAATTTGACTTCAGGCCTTGTTATTCCTGTTGTGCTCACTGCAATAGCTTACTGCTGTCAACAGGAGAATTCTTCAGGGAGGCCAAGCACTCAGCATGGTCAGAGCTTGGGAACCTCCAGAAGGATGGATAGACAGAAGTCTGCATGGAGGACAGTATAACTGGCATTCAGCCTGAAATGGCTGCAGGGGGAAACTCTTCTATAAAATACAATGCAGCATCAGGTGAATTTAAACTACTTTTCCCAGCTCCAACCTTTCCATCATTCTGGGCAAATATTGGAGGCTGTTTCAGCCTGACTGGTGCTTAATAGTCCCTGTCCCACTCTGTGAGGTGCAAGTGACATACACCATGGCAACATCAAGCTTCAGCTTGCTGCTTTCACACAGTCTTGAATCTTAAGTTTACACACCACACTTGCCACCCTTGCACCCTGCTTCCTGAGTGAGTTAGACTCACTGACCTCTGCTCCCCTCCACACTACAGGCCCATAGAAATGTCCTAATCTCCCTTCTCAAGAAGTAAACAAACGAAGAAAACTTGAGGTATGTCAGTGTCAATGCACACACTACTCATAATGGCAGGTATACAGAAAAGCAGTAGAAAAGGTGGATGAGTGGCTCTCTGCACACTGCCTAGCTGGGAGGACATTATTTCTGCATATCTTCCTGAGTTGCCACTTCAGACATGATGCTTTGAGTGGGATTTGTCTCACCCTGCTTTAGAGCCAGTCACCTTTCATATTCAATGAAGAGAAATAGGCATGTCTGGGGTGTGAATCATCTGATTTACTTCAGACTTCTCCTTTAGACTAAGATGAATCACACACGAGAGCGCTTATTTTTCTCCATTGACTATAAAGAGAATCAAGATGAATACTTATAGACAGGCATCTACATTTGGTCATATGACTCTTACTCCACACCTGCTGGAAAACAGCTTCATGTAACATCCTCCACACAGGCAATCACTGCCCTCTCTCTGTCTATCACTCACTTGTGTCATAGACTAAAACCAGGGCAGTTGTTCACACATGGCCCCACCCCAAAATCTACTGCAGGACCAAAGCCAGTACTGGATCTGAACACCAGTCTTTTCCAGAAAAATCTATGGAAATTAATGTGGGAAATAAATGGGAAATGTATTACTATACTGTAAGAAACACCAGAATGGAAGGGTAGAATTGGAGTAACACGCATGGAAGGAATTATCATTATCAGTGTAGAAATTGGGATCCCACTAAAAACACTCAGTTCAGGGTGAGGTCTGGGGACATCCTCAGTTCCACTGTCAACTGTTAACACCAGCGACCATGAAAAAAGAAGAGTTATCAACTATCAGTGGCTTTTGAATTTTTCACAAAACCCAAGATAAAAGGAAAAGGATGTATCCATTCACAGGACTCCTGCATTCATCCCCACAGGCCTCTGTGAAGGCAGGTATTGGTAAGGCTGATTCCTAGTACATTCCCAACGCTGGAGACCTGATGTTGCACAGAGTGCAGGGAAGCAGCAGTCACAGATAATATAGTATTTGTATACTATTCTCATTTACCTGCTTTTGTTTGTATTGTCAGCCATGTGCTGTTTGTATCTATTGCGGGCAAGCTGGTTAAAAATGTCACTGAGGACCATCTCATTCCATGAACATGACACCCGGCACAAGATGTGGTTTTTCAGTGAAATCAGTTAGAAACATTACCTTGCTTGGGATACATTCGTTACCCACAATATCATTTCCTTGACACATCAGGGTGTTTACATAGACATTCTTTGTGGATGTCCTTAAGGTTCAGAAATGTTGCTGCCTCCTGCTCCTATCCATGTCCTTAAGAGCACTCACTTGCCATAGAGGTGTCCAAAAATACAGCATAACTTCTCACATGAGGCACGTACTAGCTAGAAATAACTAGTGTTTCCATTCAGCGTGGCTATCTACCCCTTTTGGTCTTCCAAGCATTCCCTATACCCACATTCTCCAGCTACGCAAGGGAACATTCATTTGCTACTTTTCCTGGCCCAGATCTTCAGCAAGAGATTTCCTAAATCAGGGCACAGGAGGACAAACTGGGCTTCTGTAACTGACAAAGTCATAGCACTGTTCATATCCATTAGCACAGACCTATAAAACACCCAGGACAAACATGAGTTTTGGTTGAAAACAAACAGAAAAGATTTTTATAGCATTGATGAAGTATCATTTTATTTTTACAAAGACAATTTGAAACATCTGGAATCTCAAGTAAGTCTCTGTACACCCTCTTTTAACCCAAGTTCCCTGAAATTCGTGGAATTTCCTCTGTACTTTGCCCTGTGCACAGCTGACCGGCTGAGGTGAACCAGGCTTCTTTCCTGCATTAGGAGAAACAGCTGGATACAGAGCAACTGCTTTGTGTAGACAAACACATTTAGCTGACAAGTCATTTTTTAATGGGAGCATTTGGCTGAGCAGCCATCCCAAAAAACAGGCCAGAGTTTCTAAATACATTGACATTGCAATAAGATGTGGGATACCCTCCTTCATTGGCCTAGCGTAGCTTATTCTACGTTACCACAGCACCTATCTTCCACTCTGTGAAACTTATGAGTTGACTCACCTATAGATGACTCATTCATTTCAAGCTGTACTCTGAAAACAAAAGGCAGTATGCTCAGTGCTGGGTCTGTAGATATATGCTAGTTACTGACAGTGGTATCACCTTGTCTTTCATGACAGAGGCAGACAAGTAAAGCTGAGGCAATGACATCCATCAGATTGCGACCAGAGGACCTGTGCTAACCATCAGAAAGCCACACCTTCCTAACTCAGTATTTCCGTGGGCTGCCACTGACTTTCTCTGCTTACCACAGCAGGAAGTTGCACCAAATGACACCTACCCGGAGTATTGAGCATTTGGCTTAAAAACAGCAAGGTCATGGGAAAACAATGACTACCAGTAAGTCACCATGGAACCCAGTCCCCAGGGGAGTACCTGCAAACAGCCTAGCAAATTGGTATGGACGTACATTAGCTTACCAGACTTGCATAGAAAGCTAACTTAATGGAGTATTGCTGCAACACAAATAGAAGCAGGGATATTGCCTAGTCCTCCAGTGACCACTTTCAGTGAGCTGTTTCAGAACATGCTGGATCAAAACTACTCCAGTTAAGTTGGCATGCTTAGATCAGGTGAAAGAACATGATGTGAAAAATCTGTGCCAACCTCTGAGGATAGCTTGCTTCAGAGAATCAGATTTAAAGGCTGATCAGCATAGTGCCTGAAGCCTTTCATCCTGGCATCACACATGGAAAGAGGACATTAAAAGTGCAAAGTACATGGGGCTTTGTAGATGGCTGTCAGTGTTGTGAGTGTACTTCTATGTCCACTGAGGTCAGTGGTGAGGTTCCCACTGCCTTCTCTGGGCACATGATCAGAAAGTGTTGAACTGCACCCAGAGACAGGGAAGAAGCACGCCTGGAAAGCTGATCTGATGTGCAGAGCTCAAGGGCAGCTGGCACCCACCTCTTACAGCTGCAGCTCCTCAGTGACTATAAGCAGTACTCTTGTGCAACAGAAGTTTCAGGGGTTCAGGTATCAGATTTTCAAAGCCCAGCTCTCAGTGGTACAAAAGACCTCAACTTGCAGCTTTCTGGGACTAGGAGGCAGCTCATTCACAGCACCATAAAAAGTCAAACCTATTCAAGAGCTGACCTTCATTCGACTATCTATTTGAATAATGACACAAGCAGTCAGGATAAAGCAATTGTGTTTTCAAGGCTCTGTTTCGGAAGGCTTTGCCATGTATTTAACTTTACCTCAGAAAACGCCCTTTGCAGCAGACAGGAGTCTTGTGTTATATATAGAAATGCAAGATAGCAATAGACAAAGAGGAGCCACAGGTCTGACAAAGGGGAAGGGTCTGGGCTTTGGAGGAAGACTTGGGGCTCATCTCACTTTGTGAGAAATCTGGGGGCTATAGCAGGTGAATGGAGCGAAGAGGATGATCTAGGGAGGGGTGGGTTACAAGCTGTCTCAGAGAAGGAACCTTTCCACTTCTTGTTGCCCTCCCTATACCACTGGCCTTGCTGTTAGGGCTTCTTCCTGAGAGGAACCTACAGCTCAGAAGCAATCTCCCTCAGAAAGGCAACCACAGCCCTGTGCTGGCCTCTATGGCAGCCAAGACATAGAAGCAGTTACAGCTGGAGTCAATCCTGCTTCTGGCATCTGTGTCAAGCCCAGCTGCTCAGTCAGGGCCCTGCTTCTCTTTCTTGCCAGGCTGGTAACCTACAGCCAAATGCCCCTTGATTTAGAAGTCAGTGCTCTCCACCTGCCTCCAGCACATGACCCTGTCCCAGTTTTGGATTACCCTCACAAGTCACATTTTTCCCACCTCCCTCTTCCAGTCTACCCAGTGGACTGGTAGCCTCAGGACAAGGGCAGAACAAACACCCATCACTGTCTGGCTCTGACCCTCATGAGCACCAGGGTCTGGGGAAGCTGGGGTGCAAACCAAGTCACTGGGATTCAGGTTAAATGGGATTCAGGTGTCACGGGGCTCAGGGGAAAGCTAGACCTCAAGGCAGCCCAAGGCAGCGGAGGGCAAGGCTACTCCTGTCCAGGGCTGCCTGCCTTGGGCCTCAGCCCTGTAGTGGGTGCCCCAAGCTCTCCCACTGAACTGAGTCACCAGTCACCTACCTGTCAAAGGTAAAGCCAGACATACCATTTGGAGACCAGCCAGGTGGCAACTGTAAGGAATATCAGGCATAAGGCTTAGGAAGGGGCATCAGTCCCTCTTGCAAGTGTATGCACATGAGCATATGCAAAAGCTGGACCTGAAAGGCTGGATAGTTTCCTCACTGCTAATGAAGGTTGCTAGTTCAGAGTTCTCAGGAATCCCTCTCCTGCCCTGCAGTGCTAGCCTAACTGCAGAATGGGACCTCCTGTGTTTGCTTGGACCCCAGCGAGCACCTCACTCCCCCATGCTGCCTGCCTGCCCATTCCAAGCGTACGGATACCTTCTGCAGCTTAAGGAAACAGCTCTCCATGGGGTGCTATTCGGGAGGCAAATTCCACTGCTGGGGTCAAATTCCTCAGGCGAGGAATCTGGAAGTCCTTCAGTACTGGATGAGGACTGCTGAATAACAGAGCTCACAGTCCCCTTGGCAGAACTGAGTTTTAAGCAGCAGAGCTGCTTTCTGCTCTGGTGGTCCTGGTCAGTGGATTGTGTGAAATGCTTGCGACAGTGATAAATTATTGTGAATGCTCAGTACTGCTCCTTGACCTAAATTAGGTTACTCACAAAGTGATTTCTTAGAACGACTTCTTTGCTTGCTCTTCCCGAACTATAAAATTACATGTCTGTGATTAATTACTACAGCAACTGCACAGCAAACTTAAAACCGTCACCTAAGAACAAAAGGTCTTTTAGATAGGGGATGTTTACTCTCAGCTGAAAGGGCACATGCTCAAATTTGGTCAAGTGTACCTTACTTGCATTCTAATTCTTCAAGTTGAAAATAGCAGCTGGCTGCATGGAGAATCAGAGAGGTGAAAATGTCATTGGAGAAAACCTCCGACTATTTCTCACAACTGGCGCTAACAAATGGTTTCCGGAAGCTAGAGGTCACTGCGCGCACAGTCCTAAAGCTTTGAGGCATTAACCTGAAGGTTATTGTACGTAACTGGAATTCCTAAAGCAAGGTCAGATAGTTTATCCCAAATGTTAGCAAATTCCAACAACTAATCTAACACAGACGCTTCCATTCCCTCCCGTGGGGTGCTTCGTAGGCAGAGGAGAGGTTTTGAACAAGGCTGCTGGTTCCTCAGTGCACACAGACAGCAGTCATGCTGCAGATGGGCTTTTTGCTTCACCCAGATCTGACTGCAACTGCTGTGACCCTCCCCCAAAAGGTATTAAGCCTGATCTACATAGGTCTATAATTTTTTAATACACAGGGCAGCAGGAGACACTAGCTGCTCTGTCACCTAAGTGTTTTTGGAAGAGGAAAAAGAGCTATTCAGCATTAAAGATTCAGGAATGTCTGTTGACATATTAAGGAAACAACCTCGGGGGACAGCTGACACGGCTCCAAGAAGCATTACCAAGGGAACAGTGACGCAAATGCCTTCCATTTTTACAGGCTGGCCGCTCTCCAGGTTCCCTCGCCTGATGGCTGATGTAATGCTAATCCCTATCTGGGTTAGTGCTCGGATATCAACCACAGCAGCTCACTCTGCTGCAATCAATATAGCACACTTTTTATAGAAGAGCGTATAAAAAAAATCCTGCTCTAATCTACCAGGAATATGTACAGTAGAGTAATAGCAGGGAAATCTAATGGCTAGCCTGGAGCTCACTCAGTGTGTGCTTCTGCAAGCGTGCATGCGTGTGCGCAGGCTTGTACACAAACCCATCTACACCTCAAATAATGGCAAGTCCAGGCGAGGGCCACACATTGAGAAAGGGCTGGCTGTTCATCACGTACAAGAAGAGCCTTCCAATTCCTTTATTAAGTGACATACCAGCAGAAGAAAACAAGCAAAATGGAACTGGAAAATAAAATGGGCTATCAGTTCTGGCATGGAATAAAAGGGTTTTTTATGTAATAATGATGACATTTTGTACTTCTATGAGAAGCAGAGGGCTCTGTGAGGATTAACAAAGCCTCACAACAGTTCTGCAGGGTAGACAGCACCAAGGCAGTGTGAAGTACTCACAGCAAGTCACCAGCAGTCAAGACCTGTCAGCCCCACAGCCAGTGTGGCAATTCCTTCACAGCGGACACCAGTACCTTAAGACAAGAAACAAGCAGGAGAGGAATCCAGGGATCCTGAATTACCATGGAATTATCTGAGTAGTAATTTGGCTTGCTCATAAGAGAAGAACTTTGAAATCCTGTGTAACCTCCAGAGAATACAGTCCTAGCTTTGCACCTTCTGCCATGGAAAGTCCTTTCAGTTCTTAACTGCACCCGAAACAGACTCTAGAACACTGGTTTGCTACTTAGCTGACAGTGCGGATTCCTGGCTCACCACACTACCTCCTGTAAGCAATAAACCCCGCTAGTTTATTTCACAGGATACTGATGTCACAACTGAGAAAGTTTTCTCAGTGTGTTTCTGCCCAGATAAAATTTTGTGATAAACTTTGTGGGTAACAAAGTAGATGAATTCCAGCCTGTATCCAGCACCTACTGTGATGAGGATGTATGCAGACCCATACATTGTTTCCTTCTATTCCTCTGTATCAGATAAAATTTAAGGGGAATTTTAGGAAAACAGTACTTTAGAATATATCCCAGTAATGCTAGTCCTTGGGTTAACTCCCAGCAGATGAGAAGAGAGTATTAATCACATCATTTGAGGTTTCCAGAGGGTGTCAGCTTCACAGAACAGCCTGAGAGCTGGGTTGGTATCTTGGGAAAATCCAGTTACGTGGCCTGTGGACATTAACAAAGCAACACTCTCAGCCACATCTTTTCTCAGGCCACTCTCAAGGCAACCTTTCCAAAGCATCTGGTGATGATTGGACCAGGTAACAGATCTTGCCCTTCACTGGCACAAAAAATGAAGGAAACCCGTGTCCATCCACATTAGCCCATACCTACTCAAGCAGCCGCATGGCATAAAGCTCCCCTGTCATAAGCACCCTGTTGCAACCTCACATGTCCACCAGGCATTTCCTTGCATTTCTGCCTCCCTTTTTCCAAGAGCTGCCATGACATGATGCTGTTTCTGGCCGCCCTTCCCTCCTCTGCTCTTTATTCCCTTCCAGCTGGGTCCTGGCCAGAGCAGCAGTAGCTGCAGACAGGGCAACCTGTGGGAGTGATGGGGGTACTGTGGTCTATGGGGAGGGTTTTCTGGATCTCTCTGTCTTGCAGAAAGGCTCAAGGAACAAAAGACAGAAGGCAAGAGCAGGGCAGGAGGTACCAACAAGGGCAGGCAGAGGTGTGGAGAGGCAAAAGCAGGGACAGAAAAGCATCCAGCCTCATAACTTCTTCCTTGATTTCTACATCTTTGGTCCCCAAAAGCCATCATCAGTTCCTCTGCCTTTAGTTTTCAGAAAAGAATACACTTGAAGTGAATGGATGGTCTTGTTACACTAGCCTCATGAAGCAGAGCAGTCAAGAGCATTAATGTAGTTATATTACCCTTTCTCTGATTTGTGAAGAGCTAAAACGTTTGACGACCAAAGAGCCTCCCTTCTCCAACAAAGGATTTAACTGGGTTTGCTCACATGAAAATAATACAGGGGAGAGAACATTTCCAGTTCAAAATAAGGAAGAGGCAAATAGATTAAGCAAAGATATATTTTAGAACACCATATACATGTCAGTGCTCCAGACATGCCCTCCCTTTGCAACACATGCACATGTAACTGGGAGGAAACTTTAAGTCCAGTCCTCCTCGTCAGCAGTCAGAGATGACCTCATGGAATTACCATGCAATCCCAATGTGAAAGGAAAACCCAAGTCCTTCCTATGCAATCTATAGTTCATTTGCACAATTTTTAACATATGTGTGTACGTTTCCTTAATACTAAATAAAATGCTTAAGAAAAACATGGTCTAAAAATGTTGATGTAATTACAATTTGTTGTACTTGAATTCTGAATGGAGAAGAGTCTCCATTATTTTTTCCACATGCTCATACTATACTATATTAAAAACATATTCTACTCAGTCAGACGTGTTGTGTGCTTTGTAAACATTTTGCACAGCTGGAAACATTCATGTTTAGCAAAAATCCCACTGCCGTCAGATGCAATGTGGAGAACCATTTGCAGCAAATGGTCTGCACTCTGAACATGGGAGGTGATCATCAGGGGTCATGTATGAAAGGCTTGGCAAAAGGGATCTATTCTGCATCTGCATGCAGCTCAGTGGGGTAGGACCTCAGGGTCCAGCACTGCTAAGTGGAGGGCTCTCCTCTCCAGAGGACACAAACCCAAGGGAGAAGACTCCAGACAAGTTACTACTCTGGTCTAGGTGGAGTTTTATCAGTTAGCATCACTGCTTTGAAAGGTTCATTGCCTTCACAGCCTCTTTCACACTTATGGTGTGGTCCAGTAACCTCTGACAATCCAACTGATGTGACTCAGGTGTTATCACACAATCTTTCTTACTCTAATCACCCTACTTCATTGCGGTACTCCAAAAACATTGTCCTAGTATTTTGTTTCAAAATGTTCATGCAAGGCTGATGTTCATAATCTCTAGTGACCAATTAGTAAAAAAAGGTGGTTTTCGGGGCAAAATCCCTAGACAAAATTCACAGGAGTGAGAAAATGGCAGCTTTTCATTTTCTCAGAGCAAACATGGTCCTGTGTTTTCAGTGCAAAAATCATCCTTACCCAGCCACTTCTTACAGCAGCTGGGGATTTCCACATTTTTCCTATGCATAAACAAAATAATAAACCTGGGGTGTGGATCGGTCTCTGGTTCCAAACCCTCTGATTCCTTTCCAAAACAAAGGCCCTATCAGGTGCAAAACAGACTCATTTCCCAAGTGGAATACTATGTGTGCTACGTGCAGAACCAGAGTCAGTGGGTAGATGGATGGATTTGTGCTGGTTCCATATTAATGGAAGGGTCAAAAAGAAATCATTAGCAATCAAAAGCATTTTACAGCCCTTCCCTTTACAATGTATCATCCTACACCACATAAATATACATTGGCAGCTTGTGAGAGATACAAGCCTGTTCTTATGCTTTAATGCCTGATGGCATCTTGATGTGACAACAACATAGTTCAGCAACATGCAGGAAACACTACTGATGGAAGTAGTCATTTAGCAAAGAAAAAGAAGCATTTCTTTGCCTGAGGAATGCTGAAATGGGAGCATCCTTTCCTGAGTGCATGGGAATGCATTTCCTTTTACTTGTGATAGCAACTGTGTGGCAATTGCTAATAGTTTTCATCATGGATTTCATGTTATACTCTCTTTTTGATAAGTGGTTCTTTGTCCCAGACATACACTGGCTCAGGGGCAAGGCTGAGATCTGTGAATCCTCCTAGAAACCCTATGAAAAGCAGGACCTGTGCTCACATTCAGGTGATGTGATCATGGCCTGTACAGACTGCCCACTCCTTCAGCCCATGTCTTTCAGAGTAGGGCTGTATCCAATCCCTACACATTCTGCTGAACAGACAGCCAGGCTCCTCCACATGTGTATGTGAGGACCACAGAACACTAAAGTCCTATTCCTAAAGCACAAGTCCTATTATCATAAAATCATAGAATAGTTAGGGTTGGAAAGGACCTTAAGATCACCTAGTTCCAACCTGCCTGCCATGGGCAGGGACACCTCACACTAAACCATGCCACCCAAGGCTTTGTCCAACCTGGCCTTGAACACTGCCAGGGATGGAGCACTCACAACTTCCTTGGGCAACCTATTCCAGTACCTCACCACCCTCACAGTAAAGAACTTCTTTCTTATATCTAATCTAAACCTCCCCTGTTTAAGTTTTAACCTGTTACCCCTTGTCCTATTCCACTCCTGCATAAGCATGAAATAGTGAGAAGTACTCACATGTCCTGTTAATAAGCCTCACACAAAAGTAGAGGAACACTAACTCTGTTCTTAGCAGCAGCATCTGCCTCTGAAGGTGTATCTCTTATTGCGAAAGCGCCCATAAAGGCAAGTATTTGGCCTTATGCCTTAAAATGAAGATACAGCTTGCTGGAGAGCCAAGCTGAGACTTGGCCTGGCGAACATTGCCCAGTGGTGTGTTTGAGGAGGCCAGAGAGAATGACACTTCTTTATCCTACCTGTTAGGCATTCGTGCACCATCCAGCTGTGTGCAACTGCACCGCTGAGTCTCTGACCATCAGAGGAGCCATGCTTGGATGTGAGTAGCTAAAATCACTCCATCCCTGGGTCATTAATATATTCAATTATGGCTCCATACTTAAGTGACACAATAGAAATGGGAATTGAAAGCACAAAAACTTCTAAGCTCTGATCCTGTCTCTCCAAAGGAATCCCTTAGTGGGTTAGGCAAGGTACTTAACATCTCTGCCTCGGTTTTCCCATTTGCAGAAGGGGGCTAATGATACTCAGCCACCTACTCCGCAAAGGAGTCCTGAGGATTCATTACTTAATGTAAAGTGGCTAGAAGATGAAAACCTTCATGTAAGTGCCAAGCGTTATTACAGTTGCCCAAGCTTAACTTCAATTTTTAAGACTTGCTTTCCTCTTTGAAATGAGGAAAAGTATTTCTTTTAGTCGACCATGATTAGTGTTCTGCGCTGCATTTCCTACAGAAGTGGGAAGGAGCCTTGGGAGCATGAGAGAAAAGGAGAAATATGTGTCCCTTGGATACCAATCTACCTTTCACATCCTCTTAGGAAATTGTTTTGAAAGTGCCCAACACTTGGTGCAATATACTGCAGTCACAAGGCAAAAATTCTACTCTTTCAAGAATGTTTTATGAGCTCCAGGAATAAATCATCTCTAGCAGGGATGGTTAAGCATAATGTTGAGAGCCTGTGATTTCCCCCAGAGGTAGAGAAATCATTCCAAGCTTTTCTTCAATTTGGTCATGAAACTTTAACAAGAAAACACTGAGGGCCATTCTGGCACATTGCTGGGACATGTACATTAAGATAAACCAAGGGGAATGCTTTGATGGACCAAATTATTTCCTTCAATCTCAAATGAGTTAAACGTTTGATTTTAAGAGACAGTTCCGGTATGGCAAACTACTTTCATGGCCACACAGTGAACATTATGCCTGGTCAGCATCTATAAGCAGACCAGCATAACTGCATTTGACAATATGACAGTGATGGAGAGCAGGGGAACTGGTCATCCTAACATGAGCTGCACTGAGACTACAATCCGCAATAAACCAATGCAGCAAACAAAAGGACCAGTTCAGTACTTGCAAATGCTAAAATTATTGAAAACAAATGAAGTAATTTTGTCACCCCAGGAAAAAAAAAAAAAAAGGCCTTTTATGATTGTTCTGAAAAAGCCCCCTGCCATGAGCTGCTGCCACTCCTAAGAATTCAGAGCATGCAGCTAATGCACACGGCTCTGCTTCCAACTTCATTAGTATGAGATTTTGGCACTGCAGCAGCACCTCCTTGTGCGTACTGGATTCGGATCTGGTGTAAGCACACAATTCTGTTTCTGTTGAACTAGTCAGAGCCCACAATGTGGTGTTTATGCCAGTTTTATGCTGACTGGAGGACAGACGTTACCTGATTTGGCGTCTGCCAGAATCTGTCAAACATATCTGAACCAGCACAGTAAGTCTGTGCTTGTTCAGTGCTTGGTAGCACATGGGCGTGATTCACAGGTCCAGCACAGGGCACTTCTTATGCCAGATTTTCTATCCGATGGAAACGTTGTTTAACATGTACAGTGCAGTTACATGTGTTTCTTGTATTAACTATGCTGCCCTACCCATCTATACAAAGTGTTGTTTAATTCCAGTATGCATAACAGGGATTATATAATTCCAGAGAAATGGATCTCCTTTGATGTTTACTCCAGGGTTTCATGTTTCCTAGTGATGTAGTAATTGACAGGTCCATCTGCCTCCTGAATGGAGAATGTTTATACCTCACTTCAATAAGTAAATAAAAAGCACCAAGTTAACAAGAGCAAAGCATTGGAAAAAAAGGGGTGTCAGATCAGAAGGCAAATCTACTATGCACTTCTGCTTTTCTGACTTCCCACTGAATGGGGTGTAGAACCAAGCCACCCTGTACTCTGAGTTGCTCCACTTTCAACAAATATTAGTCAAATCCTGCAGGATCAGAGCCAGCTTTGGGATTTTGAGACATGCTGGCAAAAGAATTCTGCGGGGATCCTCCCTTCTTCATCATCCCTCCCAAGCAGAACAGAGGCATTTGCAGCAAAGTGGGTGGGGAAGGTTCAGAAATCTTTGAGCCTCAACAGCTTGCCCAGGCAACACAAAGGCCAGCCACATGTACACGGGGGATGTCAGCATCTCAGCTATTTTCTAGAAACAATTCCTTCTGAAGGGAGCAGTCCTTCAAACAAAGCCTTGCGATACATCCGGATGACTTTTAGGCTGTTCTCTCCTCCTTTTCTTCTAATTACTTTGTCATGGAACTCAGAATGATCAGCCATAAGTGGTCAAGAGAAACAGACCCCTTGGGATATTGCAACACAATAGCGAACTAGTTAGAAGAAACTTCACTAACCTAAGAACAGTAGGAGTCTCTTTGTTTAACCTGCTTTCTTCCATGTCCCTATCTTACTCTTTCTCCTTCCACCTCTGATTTTATTTTTTTTGTATGTTCTCCACATCATTCTCTCCTGTCTTGGTTTGTGTTTGCTCTTCTGAAAATACTTCTCTTGCTCATTATGTCACTCCTTTTCACAGCCGTTTTACCTACTTCTCTCTTCTTTCCTCTTTCCTCTCATCATTCCCATTCACTCCTGGCCAGCATCCTCAGTTTTCTCTTCTTTAATATTTGCCTCCCCGAGGAAATTAAGTTCTCTCACTCTGACTCCTATGCCTTCTTATTCCCCATTCTTGCAGTCCTTCCTTTCCTTACACTGTGAGTTATTTTCATTCCCTTGCACCTCACTGCCCTGCAAACTTTCTGTATTGTTACTCTTTAGCTGCCTGGCAAAACATCTTTCGCAAGCTGTGGATGTCACTAGAGCCACAGGAGCCACAGTCATGGGAATGATATTTACAAAGACAAGACCGGGCTGAGAGGAATCTTTGCTTGTGCACAAGCTAACTCATGGGGAGGTGATTATTTGAGCTTATCAAAGGGTGGGTCAGCAGACAGGAAAATCCCAAACCTATCTGTTTCTAGTTTGGAGAGCTATGCCTGTTTTGTCACTGTTACTAATCCCCTCTTCTTTCCCAAAAAGCTTTGTCAGTGCTGTGTGGATAAAGGGTTGCTGGGTGCCCCTTCCCTTGCCCTTCTTGGAGGTGGGGATGGTTGCTGTGGTCAAAGACATTCAGCAGCAGAGCCAGATCCCCTCTTCCACTTACGCTGGTATGCAGCTTGGAGCCGAGTCATCTCTTTGGATGAGATGCTCTTTCCTGTGGCTGGAAGTTGCATAAGAAGTTCACCGCAGAAGACAGCTGAGCCACCAGGCACCAGCCAGCCAGTGCCTGGCAGGGTGCTTCTGCACTGCTTTCATGGGCTTTATCCAGGTAATTCCCTGCAGTACTGTGAGCTGATCCACAGCAAGGACAGACACATGCCACCAAAGTGCTGGAGCTGGTCACTGGCCATATGGAAACTGCACAATGTGCTTTTAAAGTGCTGTGACGAATCACTTCTGCTCACAGCCAGTCTCCACACTGAATGTTCAATGCTCAGTGAAAAGGTCTAGAAATTACCTGGACTGACTCCTTCCTGTGGGCACTATTGCTAAGTCAACAAAGCCTCAGTACAAATGCATGTGTCCCATTGTTAGGGGTGGGAGAGCCTAAACTGACGGGTTTGTCAGGAACACCCACAAAGATCCCTAAGACACAGAGCAACCCAGTTTAAAGCTCCAAAGGCCAGCGCCTTGCAACAGCAGGAGCCAAGCACAGTCAAGCAACATACGAGCATTTGTTTTCCTGCTCCATATCCTTCCCAGTCCTTTCCTTAAGAAACATAGAGGATTAATAATTTTGGACGCAGAGCCTGAGTTCACACAAATGTGCATGAAACCAGCAAACAATACCCCCATTAAACACATGGAGAAGCTCAGAGACTGGAACAACTCACCTCAAAGAGCTTCACCCAAGTCCCACAGGAAGGCTACAGCAGAGCCAGAAATAGAGCCCAGACCTCCTGACTCCACGCCCTGGGCCCTAACAAAAACACCAGCTTCCCTCCACCATCCCTCTCTTCATGCACTACATTGACCAGACTGGAAAAGGCATTCAAAGTAAATAAAACCCACTTCTTGAGCCAAGTTTCAAAAACCATTTTCTTGTCATGGCTGGTTTTTCTTTCCAGCTAGACGTTAGGCAGTCTCCACCAAGTGAGACAGCTCTCCTTTATTCTCCAGGAAACACAGTTGTCTCCCACATGTTGCACTCTGTGTAGCTCAAACAAATGTTTTAGGAAATTCCCCCTAACTCGGTGGAATTGTGAGCTTGGCAGTGGAGCGCTGGAAACAGGGCTGAAACATTGCCTGGGGGCTCTTTTATTATTTTTCCTTTTTAAAGCGTTCAGGAGAGCTCAGGCTTCAGACAGGCTGCTGAGGAAGACAGAAACTCATGTTACATATGAGGGATTTGGCAGGCCCGAACACAGAAATTTCCAGAAGTGTTTGCGTGGCAACAGCTCTGTGCCAATCCACATTTTTTAGCTATTCTGGCCGGATGCCCGGCCGACAAGAAAGTCTTGTATCTCCATGCAGTTCACTGGCTTCCCTGAGGAGTTTCCATCCTGCATGGCAACATTGGATAATCTCATTTGCGGGCCAGAAAAACTCCTGCTACTTACACTGTTACTAAATACCAGATGTGCTTAATAAAGAGTAAGTGGAGCCAAACCTAGGGTAATCACACAACCTATCATTAACATTTTCTGAAAACAAAAAAACCCCCAGCCATTGGAACAGCAGATTACTGTTTTGCTTTGTTTGCTTTACGCCCTGTTACGGGAACCCCTGGGGTGCTGGGAAGGGAGCACGGCAGGAGCAGACAGCTCTGGCACTGCCGATGACATTGTTTACAATCACACCCCTGCACATCTGAAACATGTGTGAGAAAGTAAAGGCTAAGCAGATTTCCCCTGCGCTGGGGAGGGAGGGGAGGATTGCAGCAGGAAGTCTATGCCACCGAGAAAGTGCTGGAATCCTGTTTCTTCATCCTGGGGAGGTGGCCAGGGAGGGGGGATGCAGAGAGGGAGGCACGAGTTTGGTCCTTCATGACATGTTCGTCCCAGGTCCCCAGTGCATGGGGAAGAGGGAGTGGGCCCTGTTCCTTGAAATTTAATGGTGGCCCAAATCCTCCAAGCCCATTTAATATATATTTTTGTGTGAGTCAGGGGCCAGTCACTGCACAATATGCGTGCGCCCATTTATTATGGATTTAAATGGGTGTTGTACATGTGCATATCTGATGCTGACCAGACTCTTGAGGGAAATAGCTGTGTCACGGCACTGGTGAGTGAATTCTGCTGCGATGGGCTGTTGTGAGAAGGAGGGAGACGTATGGATCTGTAAGCACTGTGACATTTGCAACCCCTGTGCCCCCCTCAGAATAGAAGGCCCAGTACTGCTCAGCCCAGAGCCCTACTACCCACCAGGGTGTAAGGGGGGCAACCCTCCCTGAAACAAGGCATGGGTGAAAAAGCTGGTTTCTCCCACAGCTCTTTCTCTGGTTGACACAGAGCAATGGAGCGAAACAACTTAAAAAGAGGTTTTGACCTTATTTCAGCATCAACTCCTACCCAGATGGAAGAGGAGCCTGGTAAATGCATGCTAAAAGGGTCCTCCAAGCGATGCCCGTCCCTTGCAGATCTGCTTGCTCAGGCTTGGTGGAAACCAAGGCAAGGGGATGGGAGCAGCGACAAGCCCAGGCTTTGCCGGTTGTGTGCATGGAGGCGGGGAGCAGTGAGTCACCCTGATCATGCAACAGCCCGGAGCGGTGCCATTGCTCCAGTCCCTCAAGCAAAACTCTGATCCACCTCAGTGGGAGTTGCAACTATGCAAGCTGAGATATCTGATGCCAGGAGCCGTGCCAAGGGCACAGGGTGAGGAGGTCACAGCGGGTGTCAGCCTGCCTCAGCCTGGGAGCAGAAAGGCAGCTACAGCCCAGAGCTCACATGGCTCCCAATGTGACTGAGCCCCAGTGTTTTCTAAAGGCTGGTTGCAAGAAGAGAAAAGCCCACAGACCAGGGAAATGCAATGGTCTTGATGCTGCAAGACCCTCCCTGCTCGTTGCACCAACCACGCAAGGTAGGGCCCAGACTCTGCTTCACCCTGTGGATTCAGCAGCACATGTCTTAAAGGCTGTGCAAAGTGTCAGTGAGCAGCACTGCTGCTGCCTGTGCTGCCCCCAGGACAAACAGATGGTGCAATCCTGCACTCCCGGCACAGGAGCCAGCTGCACAATGGGAACGATGGAGCAGCTTTTGCCTGATGTAAGTATTGCCTGGCTGGCCCCTAGCCACAGGCTTAGGGCAGCAGATGACTCAGGGCACCATGAAACAGCCATGTCCACACCACCTATTGCGTCTGCACCACAGTCTGGAGAGCTGGGTTTGCTGCTGCCACCGCTGAGAGGCTGGCCTGAGAGAGGATGTGGTTAGTCCAGTTGGGGGGTGAAGTTCTAGGTCACTTGCTTCCTGCCCCACATCTCCCATCTCTAGCTCTATGGCTGAAGTGGCCATGGCTGCTCCATTTTCGACTGATAAGACTCAGTTTTGCCTGTGCTGCTAAGAAGTCCCAAGGAGGGTCTAAACATCCATCAATGTGTACCAATGTCATTGCTGGCACCTTTCCTTTGTACCGTAATGTCCTAGGAGGGCTAACGGAGCGGTGTGTGACTTGGCAGACAGAGCAGGAGACAAGCAGCCTCCTCTACCCACAGCACTAAGTAACCAGCTTTCCTAAACTAAAAACCTGGGACAGCAGAGGAGTAGCCAGCAGCTCACTCCCGTGGTGTTCCCACTCTGTGCCAGCCAGAAGATGTGGTATCAGTGGAGCTGCTGGTTTGGAGAAACCTCACCCAACCAGCTATGGGCAGTGTGCAAGACAGCCAGGACACAATCAAGTAGTGGCTGCCCAGAACTGCGTCAAAGTTTCCACTTCAGGCTTTAAGGACCTTCTAAAAGTCAGGAAACAGCACATGGGGAATTGCTAATCAGCTGCATAAAGGCACTCTCTGCTTCCCTTCAGTGCTGGCTGGGACTCGCACACTGCCAATACCCCCCCCCACACACACACCTGACAGGCACCTCCAGTCAGCTGCCTCCCTCTTGGCCTCCTAGGAGGCTGAGGGGATGCTTGGGCAAGGCTGCAAGTACCTGGAAACACCCCACCAGATCTGCCCCTTCCTCGCTGCACTGCACAGGCCATTCACTTCAGTTCAAAGGTGAACATCTGCTTCCAGGAGCGCAGCAACTGTGCTACTCTTTGGAGTTTGGTTTGTTTGTTGTGTTCTGAAGGGGAACGCATCAGATGGTCCTGAAAATGAACACCTAACCTCATCCCCAGTTGGCAGCAGGAAGGAGAGGCTCCTGCCAAGCAGTCACAAGGCATGTCACAAACAGCTTGCTTCACCTCCCTGCCAGGGAACAAAGTCCATTGCAATTAGGAGACTTCAGCCCACAGAGCAAGGATGTTTTCCCTGGTTCCAGTTCCCATTGAACAGACTCATAAAAGACCAAGACCTGCTGCTCAGAGTTTCAGTGAAGGACTTATTTCTTGGATTTAGAGCCTCTTCTTTGTGAAAGGCATGTCTTTTTAACCTATATTGTTGACGTACTGACTGTTGCTGTGACCTCTTCTTTGCTATGCTTTGTGTCCAGTCATGTCACTCCAGGCACACAAGGTCACATGAGACCAGTGTGGCTGGCCCATTGGACAAGCCCAGCCTCCTTGGTAGACAGGCAGATTTAATGCAGAGCTTGCTGCTCTTGAGCTTTACAGTGGATCAGGGTGCACATGGGGTTTTTCTGTTCTGCTGTGCCCATGTGCCCATGTGCCCCATGTGCAGGGGCCTGGCAGAACTGGATCTGCACTTGGCAAGGCATCGTAAAGGTCTGAACCACAGGGGAGTCCTTGGCCTTAGAGCTATCTCAAGAGAGAAAGGCAATAAAAGGGATTGAATAAGGAAGCAGAGGGGACATAACATGAGTTTGCAAATAACACCATAGTGTCATGATCAGTGTGAAAAGAGATGGTGTTTAAGGTCTTTATTAGGAAAGAGCTAAGGGAGAGGCGTAAGAAGGGCAAGGGCAGGAAAGAGCAGGGAGGGCAGATGAGATGAGGCTGAGATGAAGGATGTGAAAGGGGAGACAACTATCACAGGTCCCACTACACTGTCCTCTGTTTCCCAGCAACCAAGAGATACGGAAAGGGCACAAAATGGTTCATGACATGTACAATAAAGATACAGGGGGTGACTGCTTCATCACTTGATTTCTTACACTGGTGAGCCTAACCTGACCCTGTCTTTTCCTATGTCATGGGACTGCAGTATCTGTTCAAACAACTTCTCCTAGACTCCATCAATCAGAGCCAAATTTGGACAAGCAGGCAACACAATGTCAGGGAACAACTGCAACCTAATGCACCCAGGAAAAATCTGTTAGAGCTCTCCAACACATTGACAGGTTTTATCTTATCTGTTGCCAGGAGGGACAAAGAGCTAGAGGGACAGTGAAGGTCAATCAGGCACTTAGGATAGCTCAGAACAAGGGAATAACTGATTACACTGCAGGACATCACATTTGCAATTAAGACTGAACTCCAGCAGTATGGGGGAAGGGAGTTTCTCTTCCCCAGCCCAACATATGAAAGGCTCCCCATTATTCAGGCCAACGACCATGTTGGAAGTGTCATTCCCCCTTCCTCAGTCCCCACCATATCCTGAGTGAGGGAGGGGGATGAGCAATAAGCCTGTAAGTATTTACAAGAAAAAGGCTTAGCACAAAGTGCTTCTGGGCACAGCTCTGTTGCCAGTAAAAAACATGATGAAAAGCATACTTTCTTTGATGAAGCCTCATTCGAGTGGCTTATGGGTAAAGGTGAATCTAGTATATATCATATTTGTCTGATAGCAAACAGAGACCACTTGTGAAATGCATCTGACTAGATCATCTGAGAAAATCTTCATGAAACATCTGTGAGCTTTGAATTACTCCATTGTTGTCAGGGTTTCAGCTGGAAATTGTTCTGGATGTGAAGGAATAGTGGGTCACTAATGGCTTATTTCTTATGAAATGCTTTGGGTTTAGGAACTTAGAGGACATGTATTTTTTCCATTTGCAGCTTCACATGAAGCAAAATACTAGATAAAGATAAATAATTGGAACAACTTGCCTTTTGCTTGAGTAATAAATACCCAGGTTATTGCTGTGTTAAGAAAATATGTGAAAATATGTGAAGAGCACTTTTGATCCTCTGGAAGAGAATAGCTCTGTCACTGATCCAGATTAACAGGACTCAAGATGCAACTGATGTGGGCCAAAGAGGAAGGTATGTGCTGTGGGTATGCCCTGGAGGGAGACTTCAGAATATCTGGCTTAACCTCCCAGCTCTGTTGCTGACATTCTATTGCTTTATCTATCTCTTTCACTTTAGTACAGCAATTTGAGAGCACCAAAACTAATTGATTGTTTGCGGTTTTAGAGTTAGATACTCTGCCGGATGGCCCTTAAATCCCCTAGTCAAAACCAGCAAGCATATGATGCTGCTCCTGCCAGCTTCAGCCTGGAGAGGGCAGTTTCATGCTCCAGGAAACCGCTAGGAATATACAAAGGGTGAAGGACACGGTCTCCATCACCTCTGCAGGTTATCTCTCAGGTTTTCAGGAGGAAGGGGGAAAGTAATCACAGCTTTCCAGATTCAGTCCACCCCTTAGTGGAATTTTGGCTGCTTAAGGGCCACCTGCCAATGTCCCTGCTAGCCCAGCCTGCTGTCAAGCCAGCCTTGTCTCACTTCATTTCCTTGACTGTTAAATGATGCTGAAGTCACGATCAGGGCTTCAGCTGCAGTGAAACAAGAACCTCCATGGAAACACCTCCTGAAAGAATGAAAGGTGTGAAGTAAAACTGGCTTAGGTGTTTGAATGCTGTGCCTGTGTGTCGCACAGCTGTGATCTTGGCCTGCAGCTGGTGGCAGGGAATTTGCTGGTGCAAGCTAGGAGACATCAGGTCCAGACCCCTCCCATGACAACTTCCACCACTTCAGGTGCTGCCCAAAGCACTGCACCCTGCCCACATGCCTGGAAGCTCTTATCTTTTCTCTCAGGCACACAACCTTTAGTACAACAGGTGCAAGCTGGGAGAGGCCACAGCCATTGCCCAGCTCTGGTCTCAGCCATACATGCCGCTCTACTCTTATAAATGTTGAGGACTGATTTGGGGGTTGATGCATCAACAAGCTCCTTCACAGGCTCACCAGAGGGTTGCCATGGCTGGCTCTGCTCCCCCTGCCATCTGCAGCTGGGACTGTGCTGGCTGCAGCTGCCCACAATGGCTGCTACTGCCAGGGGGGGTGACAATGGGCACAAGTCCTTGCGTGGTCATGTCTCTCCAACAGCCTACTGGGGAGCTCAGGAGCCTCCTCATCCTTCTGTTCCATCAGTGAGGCTCCCTTTCCCTTCCCACATCTGTGCCATGGCCTCTCAGCTACAATACTGCTGCAGAAAATGGTGTCCAGACACCAGCAATACAAGCTCCTTGCAGCTGAAGCCCAAGTGGAGACCAGAGCAGCTGCCACCGAGCAAGCTGGTGGAGGCATGACAAGAGGCCACCCCTGCCCTCAGTGTTTAACATGCAAAGGATCATGACCCTGGGGAAAAGGAAGAAGTGATTTTCCGGTGTTACTGAGAGGAACAGAGGCAGACAACTAGTAATATCTCCCAGTATCACACAGAAAATGCATTATGTGATCAGGAATTAACCCAGGTTTCCTAGTTCCCAGTACAACAGCAGCCGTGGTACTGATTCCTGCTCAGTACAGGCCATCAGGATCCCTTCAGCATTTTGAAAAGCCAGCTAACTATTTATGGCTGCTGCATATAATACTCCAGTAAGCAGCATCTTTATGTATTTTACAAACTTACTCCAAGCTTCCTTAAGTAACCCCACAGACATGGTGAATTTCTGAGAGTAATATTTCCTCCTTTTTCCCAGAGTAGTGAACATCTGGGACTACTGAGATATCATCTTGTGGCATTGGCTGACTTTTTTCTTTAATGAGTTTCTGTGTAACAACTTCATGATGTTTTTCCTGGGAGGACAACTGTCTCATCTAAACCTCGTCTCACATATTCTTTTATAGGAGGATGTTTTATGCTAAGCTCTTGAAAGAATTTCCTTTCCTGCTCCGTCCCCACCTTTCTCTGTTTAATTCCTCCCAAATGTCTCTCTGATGTTTAGCCTGCAGGTCGCCCTATTCACCAAAAACAAAGCAAAATGCTGGTTTGAATAAGCTCAAGATACATGGATGTCATTTCTGAATATTAGCAGAATACTACCAACTTTATTTGATCCCATTTGCTGGAGCAGCCTGAATTTCTCAGGGGCAGGGTTTTTTATAATCCTAGTTCATTATTGTTCAAACTCATCAACCAAATGGCTGTGGAGCGGAAACTTGAATGGGCTTGTTTAATAAACAGGCGAAGTCATTCATCTGCAGCATAGCAGCTCTGCAGCAAGGCTACATCTTCCCTCTTTGCTTCTTACTGGGTCTGCATCAGCAGCAGTTATGTTAAACCCTGGCAGGGAAATGCTAGGGAGAGTAAATCTTTGCCTTCATGCTAACTGTTTTTGAGTCTTCCCCCACCCCAGCAAGAAATCATTGCTGAAGCAAATGGTCTGATTGTTTCCATGGGTCAATAGCCTATTTTAAATTTATATCTCACTTGGCACTGCTGAGGACACTGGCCCCATGGCAGGCTGTGTTCTTTATCTGAGTGAGTGATGGCCAAAGCAGCAACCCACTCAGTCCCCAGACTGTAGCCTTGGGATCTGGTGATCTGCAGTTCCCTATAGGTCTTATCATCGCTGCCATGGAGAATCGAGATAGGCTGTGAAAGCATGGCACCTGCTGGCTTTGGAAAACTATCCCTAAGCCGTGAGGCTGGGAATACCTTTGCAAGCTAGGAACTGCACTGAGCTGCTTTACTCCCCTGACTCACCCCACATTTGTGTTAAGGATCATACCCTCAGCTGGCATGAACGGGTACACAAAAATTCAGTGGAGCCCTGCCAGGTAAAAGCAGCTGAAGATCTGGCTCCTGAATCTATTCTTTGTACATAAAACTTGTTATTTTTGCACAGCCTTTGGTGCTGCAGTAATGCCAGAAAAGGACCGGCTACGTTTCCCCCATGAAAGCATGGATGTAAGATTTTGTTGCTGGACATTCGCACCAAAGACATGTTCAAGACAGATGACAGCTAGCATCTGTGACAATGCCATTTCTGCACCAAGCAAAGTGCATGGGAGCCCTGCCTGTCCCCTCTGCTCTCTGCCTGCTAAAACCCAACTGAAACTCATTACATACCACAAATACCAGCATTCCCACAAAGCCTGTGTTGCTTGGAGGAGGAAGATCTCCCTTACTCCCTTTTTTCCCTTCCGCCCTGCTTGGCTAGGTCTTTGGCAGAGCCTCAGGACTTTGGAGGGGGAAGAGGAGGGAGGGCTGGGAGGGCAGCAACTTCCTGAGCATACCCACGGCCTCATTTGGATCTGCGGTACTGCCTGCTGATTTCCACTTCACAGATGCTGCTGAGATCTGCCACCCGAGAGACAAATCCCAGAAGGGGAAGGGAGCATGGTGGGGAGGGAAGAGATGAAAGCAGAAAAGAGCCGCATTTATTAAGCTGTTTTTCTTTCAGTGAAAAGAAGCATTTATCAGTGATTTCATATATCATGTGAGATGTGGCTCCCTGCCAATTTCTAAGGATGCAAACAAGCCACTGACATCACTCACTAAATATAGAGCAGCTCCTGCTTTAGGTGAATAAATAATGCAGATGCAAAAGCCCAGGTCTTCAGTTACACATTCATTACCATCTGTCTGTCAGGTTCTCATCATCAGGAGAACAACGTCCGACTCCGGCAAGGAGTGACAGGTGAAGAATGCAAAACAACTGCAAACAATAGGTGATTAAGCAGAATTTCCTTGTTCTCTGCTTCTTTCTTACAGCTACATTTCATTTCAGCAGTAATCCATGGTGTAGCTTTCCCAGCTCAGCTCTGCCACCTCTCTCCCTTTCCCTTCAAGCCAAGCTGGAGAAAAAAGCCTGGGTGGGGAGAGCCTGAACAATGAACATGGCCAAAATGTGGAAACTTCCCTAGCCACTTAGCAGGGGAAAAAAACAAAAAACAAAAACCAAAACAAAACAGAAGAAAGAAAAAGGGAAAATTAAAAAGGGTGACTGAAAGCAGTAAAGCAGCAGCAGCATCCCTCTGTGAAAGAAAAGTTTTCCATGCTCTGTCAGAGAGAGGTTTTAATTAGGATCTCCCAATGCTAACCACTCTTGATTTCTCTCCTGGTTTTATTTAAGGCACCCATTTTAACAATCACACAAGCAAACATGTAGCTGGCCCCATAGCATATTATTTTAGCTCTCAAAAAGCACCCCAAGAATGATTAAGGTTGATAATAAAACCCAATCAATATTTCTCCTCTTTTCTTCCTTCAGATCAAAGGCATTGAGCAGGAGGAAGCAGCGTCCCAGCTCATCCTTACTGGTGGAGAACAGATACAGGAGAGCAGGAAACAAGAAGACAATGCGCCATCAAAGCTGCCGCAAGGTGTTGGATCAATGACAACATCTGCATGAGGGTCTGGGCTACAATAGAAGCTGTTACCATGGGAACGGGTGCAAAAGCATCAGGCGGGAAGGAGCAGGCGATGATGAAAGGTGGGAAAGTGGGAGAGGGTATTTTTAGATCTCTTAGGAGGAATGCCACACAATGACATCATCCTATCTCGTTATTTGCACCAGTGCTGTATAACGCATTGTGGCGTCTGCCCCAGGCTGTTAAATGGGAAAACGTTATTATGGATGTGAATTACAAATACTGCTGTGAAGCTTGAGCTCAGGAGTTATTAGGCATCGCTATTCTGTAATAAAGGAGAGCGTTTAATACACTGAGCTCTACAGATCCACTGTACGGCACAAGAAGCATAGTGTCTAGGATTTTAATATTCTCAGAAAGTAGTTATGAGTCATCCTTTTATTGTTATTAAGAAGCAGAGTGCGAATAATTTTACACATTTGATATCCCACAGATCAACAAGCCTTTTGCACTGGAGAAACATGGCCTAATTTTCCAGAGCACTGCATGCCAACATGCTCCGAGTGAATGTGGTAGTAGTGGTAGGTGCTCAGCACTGCCAAAAACCAAGCCATCTGTGTCACATGTGAAAGAAGCCTCATTAATCTCGAAAATACAAAGTGTACGTTTCACTGCCTCTGTTCAGCTCTTTAGGTAGGGCTAGACCCTTTTTACAGTTAAGGACTCTGCAGATACCCATGGCATCTGCTAAATGCAGCCCTGATTGGGGGGGG
>NDXB01019888.1:414634-430010 GCA_002631895.1 Agapornis roseicollis | reverse complement strand
CCTGGGGGGGGGGGGGGGGGGGGGGGGGGGGGGGGGGCAGGGAGGGGAAATTCTAACTGTCAGGCACTGTTCCTGGCTGAGGGAGGGGAAAGCCTCCAGCCTGGAGAGGTGAAACAAGCTGGATCTCATCTGCCTTGCACTGGGTTGCGGGTGCCCAGAGCCTGCTGCACTGGAGAGGCTGGAATCGCTATTCCTTTCGTGCTGCTGGTGGTGAAGCTGGAAGGATAAACCCAGAGGAATGTGTTTCTTGTGACTGCAAAACTCTGAGCCTGCTCTCTGCCCTGAAATAACCATTGGTAAATGCTGTGCTCAGCCAGAGCATGTCCTCAGCCACCCGGGGCCTGTCACTGGAGATGGGCATGGACTGAAATTCCCAACCCATGCTGATATCCAACAGCACTGCCAAAATGCCACCAGGTGAGTGACAGGGCTTGCCCTAGCTCTTGCCCTGTGCAGAACAGAGCACGTGGGTCCTCAGCCATTTGTTTTTGCACTTTGGACTAACCCCTGCACTGGACTAACCCCAGCAGGCGAGGACTGGAGGCGGATAACAGGAGCGGTGCCAGGGCAGCGGGCACAGGGCAGCAGCAGAGCACAGCCTGGCTGCGAGGAGGTTGCTAGGCTGATGTCATGCCATAGCACTCCTCCTTGGTGAGATAAATATACCCTCCTGGGCCTGCCCACCCTTCCCTGTTCCCCGACACTCTGCCACCCTTCCCAAGGACTGGAGCAGGAGCGGGTGGGCTTGGGTGAGCAGCCCCAGCCCCAGCCTCCTGGGACCTGCCACAAAAGGCGCTAGTGCACAGCCCAGGCAACTGGGGAAACAGAGCAAGAAATAGCCCAAAGACAATGGCGAATGAGCAGAAACACAAGCCTTCCAGGAAGTTACCACCTGGCTGTAGGCAGAGGGTGCTTAAAGCAAGAACAGCAGGTAGCAAAACCTTATGTTCATTCTTTTCACTGTGTAATCATGATGTGCAACTCTTCTCTCTGCTTAAGCTCTCCTTCTTCACAGAAGATCTGACTCTTTAAATATATAATAAAGAGTGAAACATGCTGGCTTCTGATACATCTTTGGGAGAAGAAGATGAATGTTATCCAACATAGCACAGCTCAGACTGCCAAGGGTCCCGTAGGGCACATCTACGAAGCAGGACTAGAAAAGGTGAGTGAATTTAGCTGAGCCTGAAAAAACACCACCTGAAGACGTTTTCTTTCCTAATCTGAATGCAGCCTTCTAGCTCTAACATCCCTGAGTCCATTGCACTTTAATCTCCTGACCTAACTAGCCCATGCCTACAACAGCAGCATTTTTAATTATATCATTGTCTACTTTGACCTATACTGTACATCAGCTTCATTCAGCTTAACCTCACCCTCCTTTCCTTGTTAAGTTAATGCCCAACACAATACTTCTGCTTTCTTCCTGGCAGCTCCTTTTTGGCACCTCTCATTTTATTTTATTTTTGAGGAAGGAGGTTAGGGTTCTACATCTTACAATATTAGTGTTGGATACAGATGAAACAATATTTCATACAACTTATCATTTAATTTGTATTGTGTGTTAGCTTTGGCAGTACAGGCATTGTAGCCATGCCAGTAAAGAAACTTTGATCTGAATGAGTGTAAAACTCAGCGAGGCTTGAAGAAGGGTTGCAAAAAATAATTTCAAATATTAAAAATCCAGCTCATGCTTTTGGTCATGTAGGTGCTCTGGATGACCTAAATATCCCATTTCATAAAAGGTGTGACCTCTCTGGAGAAATCAAGGACCATTTTAGGATAGCATACAACTTGGGACAAGAAGTCACTTTGAACACATGTGGAATTCACCAGACACATTTTGGGCACTGCCCCAGCCTGAATCACAGCAGTTGTGGACATGTATGGCTTGAGGAACCTCTGGAGATTAGCCAGCCCCTCTTCCCCTCCCATTCCCACTCTTCCTGTCTGATATCCTTGACTGATATTTGTTTAACCTTTTTAAAATATCTTTGGGGATGGGAACAGCCATCCACCAGGGCCCACCCCTCCTGCTGGTGACAGCATGTTTTTCCTTTAGCTATAACCTATCTCACTCTTACAAGAAACACCTTTTCTGCCTACATGAAGACCAGCTGGTCTAATGGCAGTTCTTACATATTTGAAACATTGCCATGTCTGCCCTCATCTTCCACTATTCCAGCCTGGACAAACTAGTCCTTTCAATCTTACTTTCAACATCTTTCAGGCTACCACCATGGCACGCTCTCTTCCCACAGATTTTACGCACGTTTTCTATCCCATGACTTTCCTCATTAATGATATATATAATAGCAGCATGATCCAGCACTGCCTGCTTGCTTGCTGCTCTCCCTTACCAATAGCCTCTCCCGGTACTGGGGTAGTGAGCACCCTTGCCTGTGAGACGCAGGAGGGATGTGGGTTTGCCACCAGTGATGGCAGCACCCTAAATATAGAGGTAAAACACATCCTGCCACACTCAGCACCTTGCTGCTGCAGGCAACTGGCATTAGAGCCTAGTGCCTGACATAGGCATGGCTCCATCCTAAATTAAAAAGCTGCTCCTATCTGTGTATGTGTGCATGGTAGTGTTGAAGTTCAAGTCTGTAGGCAGAAGACAAGTGAGGCTTGGTTTGGCTTGGCAGGATCACTGAAGCTTGGGCTACCAGAAACGTTTATTGAGTGAGTTTGTGCAGCTTCACCTCAGGCTTGCCAGGGACCCAGCTGAACAATTAAAGGAAATATCAGTTCAGTCTCAGGTTGCAGCACACTCATAGCCCTGCCTTCAATGAATAAAATTAATCATTCTCACTGATTCTCTAATCAGTCCAATCCTCAGAGGTGTAAATTATACTGGCAGATGTATAATCAGGGATGTTTTCCAAATTAACCTAAAAAAAAAAAGAAAACAAAACCAAGAACCCATTGAGTCTCTCAGTGTTGGCTGAGTTGAGCAAAGGCTGTCTAAACCAAGTGCAACAGAAAACTGGGCGGCAACAACAGTATCTTGTGAAAGCCAATGGAACAACAATGATCCTGGAAGGGAGGGTTTTGATTCAAGTTAATGACAGTCCCCCATTCCAGGCTGGTCTTTCCCTGCTGACCCTGCCTAGATGCTGAGGACTTGCCATGTTTGCATGGAAATCCCACTAGATCCTGCTCAGCACCTCAGGAAAGGTCCCAGGCCCTTTAGTTGGCAGACCTGTCAGAAATAAATATATCTCAGCACATGACTAGGAATAACACATGGAGGATGGTGTCACCACATCAGTTGCTATCAGCCTCTGCGAAATGTACCCCCATCAGCAGCCTCAGTCTGGCTATTGAACTGAACGGTAATATCAGCTTGACAGCTTCAGTGTGGTTTTGTCTTCTCACCACTTTTGTGGTGACAAACACCTTGGAGTGCCCCATGGAGAAATGAAGGAGGCTGTTGCGCAATAGGATGTTCATCTACTGACCTGGATCTGCAAAGGATGTTGGGCCACTTCACTCTCCATAGAGATGTGGATTGAAATAATTGTCCTGGCTGGTGTGTACTGAGTATCCTAAAAAGCGGGCATGTCAGAATTTTAAATGCAGCATTGGAGCCTGTAAAGGAAAACAGTGAAACAAAGCAGCAAACCCTGATTTACAAGTGTAGAGCCTGCACGACCCGGGGGCACAAAGAGTTCAGATGGAGCCCAACCTGCTGTTTTATGTGCCTACTGTTTTATTATGCAAAATAAAAATAAAATGGATTCCAGCAAATAATGGTTAATATTTGATGATATAATTATGCCTTATTAATGCAATGTTCTTTCTTTTGCAAATTAAATTTTCACAGGAATTCATCACCCATTTCATTTTTATTATTTAGGCCATGAGTATGTCACAGTTGTTTGTTATGTGCTTTCATAACCATTTGATTAATATTAAATGCTTAAAATAAAAAGCCCATTTATAGTTTAGTTATAATGGCCCTACAAAAATATTATGAATAGGAGTCAGTATTTATGGCCCACATTAGTTGTTAGTACTACTTTTGATATTTTTAGTGCTTTACAGGACATGCACAGTCCATTACATATGAAAAATAGTTTAATTTTCAGGAGCTTTGTAATGATCCATAAACTGGAGGGTTTTCTTTGCCATGCTGCACAAACCCTCTCCGTCCTCCCATTCCCAACTCTTTTATCCTGAAGAAGGCAAACTTGAGGGAGGGACCGACCTACCCTATCTGTGTGCCTGGAAGAACAGATGTCCTAAAAGGCATGAACGCAGGAGTTGCAAACTTTGAAACTCCCAACAACTTGACTCCAGTCCACCCAAATGTACAGATCTGGACCGCAGCTGGGCAGGAATTGGAGAATTATCTCATGGGTCTGTAAGGCATCTTTCATGCCTGTTAGATGTGGCAATAAACTAAACCTCATATGTTTGACAATTACCCCATACAGAAAATCTCCTTCTGGCCACTACAGTGGGTGGCTGCAGCCAGCACCTACTGCTATGGGTTTCAGGCTCTGAAGATACCCGGGAGGAGCAGGCTCCTCTGCGGCACCAGGAGCAGAATTAGGTTTTCTGCTCCAGTAGCTCAAGCAATTCCATGTGCTTCAGGTGGATTTTTTTACGGTATTACCAGAGAAGTGCTGTGGCTTCTATAAACAAAAACAAAAAGGACAAAAAAACCCTCCTGAGCACTCCCCCTGCTCTCTGCTAACCCACTATGAATCAAGCAATCCCATTCAACATTTTCAGGCAGATCAAAACTGCCACAGTCATTATCATGTGTGTAGGATGCTAGTCCTAAACCAGGGACCTAACAAAGGCCTTACTTTCCTTTTGCTGCACTGGCTTTGTGTTCTGTCAGCTTTGACAATATCCTTACAGACTTTAAATGTCACTGTATCTCCTACTGGCCGCAGCCTCTGTGCACAGAGCAACTTCTTCTCAGCTTCAGTTATGCTGGAACAGTGGAAGTGGTGGCGGGGATGGGTGCTGTCATCTCTAGCCCCACGTTTCCTGCTGTCATCAGGATGTTTAGCAAACCCTAAAATCTGATTTTCCTCCTGGGCTTTTAGGAGACTTGGTAGATTTCTGCCACACACCTTGTGTTCATTTAAAGTGGTGTAAAGCAAGTATGGAACCTCCCCTTGTCTGTCCTGATGGCTTCCTATCCGTCTTTCCTCACTGTGCCTGACTTGAGGAGGTGAACTGTTGCAATGGTGAGTCTTTAAAGCAGCACTATGCTCCTCACCTGTGTGAAGCCAGCTAATGGTGCCAGACTTCAGCAAGTTAAGCAGTCCTTGTAAATATTTTCTGCTCCAAGCCTGCTTGTCTCTTTCTGAAATGCTGCCAGACAGCCAGCCTATGTTTGTGGTGAGTAATATCCCCTGCGACTCCGAGTTTGCTAGGCAGAGCAAGCAGACACAACCAGCAACAAAAGGCTTGTATGCTCCTCCTTGGCTTCTGAAGTGCCATTTCAAACAAGGTATAGAGATTTAAGTACCAGAGGTAAAAGCAGCTGCCTGCACCGCCAGCACTTCCTCTCAAGAACTCGTCCTGATTTTCATTTTGGTTCCCCAGGCTCCAGAAATGTGTTAGACATGGCTTTCCACTGAACTGAAACCTCTCATTTCCGGTGATGTTTAGCAAAATATTTTCCTCCTGAGGGTGGTTGAGGAACTTTTGGACTGTGAGAGGATAGGCAAAGTGTGCATGGGCCTGCAGGAGTTGTTTTCACCCCTTCCCTCTCTCAAACTCATTCATGCATACACACTCATGACCTCAGTTTGCAGAGGCAGGGGAGCTGTTGAAGCCCCTGACGAAGGTGGGGCCCCCTCTCTGCTGCCAAAACTGTGCTTTGTTTCCTTCCAGGGCCACCTTCCCTCTAGGGAAACAGTAGGGGAGCAGTGCCCGGCCCCTCCACCAGGGGCTGGCAGCTGTGCCCGGGATGGCACGGCAGTGGTACCTGGAAGGGGGTTTGTGTCCCCAGCCCCCCATGACACCCGCCACTCATTGGGCTGCCACATTCCATTAGGGGCTGAGCACTTCACGTTTCTCAGCCACCTTCATAAAATAGGCTGGGGAGAGGGTATCAGGGTGGGAAGCTTGATTAATTTGGTTTGAAGGTAACAGCTGCCATGCAAAATAGACGGCTATCTGCCCTGAGTCCTACCTTGCATCTCTGCTAACTTAAAGGGGAGGCAGACATCCCCACTCGGAAACACTGCTTCCCTTCAGCTGCTGGGCCTCAGGATATTTGGAAAGGGGCAGAGCTCTGATATGGAAAGCAGCAGCAAGAGTGGGAGCAACAACTGAGTTACACTGTTAAAAATACTTAATCCTTTGAACAGACTGAAAAAAAAAGAGGCTACGAGGAAAGATGCAGCCGCATTATCAGGTAGAGCTAAACAGTGCACTGTACAATGGCAAGGGGGGGATGAAGCCCATTAAGTCACTTTGCCCTATGTCATTCCCAAAGAGCAGAGCCCAGCCATTTCCGGAGCCTCTGCCATGCCTCTGCACCAGCCAGGGCCATCAGGATGCCTCCTGCAAGCTCGGTTTGTTTCTGGAAACTGAAATACCTCAGCTTCCAAATCATGACAGGAGAAGGTGCTTTACTTAGGGTTGAAATTAGAGCCAAAATCTATCCCTGGCAATGACTTGAAGGTCACGCACCAGAAAAGGGTTCCTATCCCATCGGTATGTGCTGTCAGACAGATGCTGCTGTTGCTCTTTCTCTGTCAGTGACAGATTTTAGGCTTAGCATGCCACCCTTTCATGGGTGTGTTTGTTTTCTCCCCCAGCTTGCATTGCTCTCCTAATCCTCAACCCCAACTCAAGTTTCATCCACTTGTGTCCTCCCCAAAAGGATAAAATTAGGCATAGCTAGTGCAGATCTTTACAGTAACAGCCAACTCCTTCCTGCCTGCAGACTTCACAGCAATGAGACAGCAATGTGACTTTTCAAGCGTGCCTTGCATAGCCTCTGGTTTTGGAAAGGTGACCCCAAGGTGAGCAGAGCAGTTCATACACAGCCCCTGTGCCCATTACAGGAGGCTGGGGACAGCCGAGGGGACTCAGAAGTGGAGGTTGGTTAGTTATCCCCTGAGATGTGTCTGTGGATATATGTCCCATTGCTGTCCTTTCCCAGCTGGTGGGACACAGCACCATGCGCTAGCTTCTGGCTCCCTTCCTTAGGTACACTGCAGAGGTCTTTTACAGGGCTTCCCACTCTTTGGAGAGGTTCAGGCTCCCTCAACACAGAGGTAATACATTACCAAATATAGCCATTCCTCGTTGTTCTTATCTGGAGTAAGACTCCCACCATGCAGAATAGAGGGGAATGAAGCTCCTGAAGGGGCTGCCTTGCTAGCTCCCACCACCACTCTAGTGTCTTTCCATCTCAAGAGGATGATTTTTTTTAAGGCTGCTCTCTGTGGGTGTTTGTCATATAAGGAGACATGAGTAAGAAGCACAGCTAGCTGGGGGTTATGAATGGTGGCCATGGGATGGGCAAGTCAGGCAGGGATAAATTGGGACTGGGGAAAGAGGAGCCTCATGCACTAGTGATCCCCATAGACAGAGACGGATTAGAGCAAACAGTTGCCTGTATTTATAACCTTCCCAACACCCTGCTGTGCCCAAAGCAGAGGAGAGAGGAAGGATCACAAGACCCTCACTGGCTGGGGCTTGGGAAAGGAAGTCTCTGAAATGTGAACGCTGGACATCCCCCCCCCCCCGGGGTCGAGATTTTCCATGGTGTCACTCCTGCTGTCACTCACAGGGATAGCACTCTGGTGAGTTGATCCTCACTCCCCTGCCCGCAGGAGACCTTTTTGGGAACCCAGAGAGACAACCTAAAGGGAGGCAGGGAAAAGTCTGCTCCTCTGGTCCCTGCCTCTCATCCCCTGCTGCTTCCAAGGGCTGGTGGAGCTAATTGATTTATTATGAGTACAGTCCTTTTCAGTGTGTTTATGTTTACTTTTAGGAGATAGAGATGGTACAGATGGCTAATTTGTTTGCTCGGTATTGTTCTTTCTAGCTGCCTAGAGCTGTTTTTGTACTTCTGTATTTGTCATGGTTACTGCATACTCAAAATCTCAAGTGCCTCTTTTCCTGTGCGGTGGAAAGCTTACTGTGTATCAGCTGAAAAATCAGAACTGTTTGGGAGGATTCTCTCTTTCACCCCTTTGTCTGGTGCTACCACCCATTGCTTTTGTTTAGGTGGGGAGTTCTGGGAGGCCGAAAGCCAGCTCTAGCACAGAGGTTTCCCAGAACACACAGAAAACTTGGTCAATGCTCTTTCCACTGGCTCTGAGAGCCTGCAGAATGGGTCACCTTCCTTGCAGGTTAGGGAGGGACATGGACAGGGACAATAATGCTGGTGAGAGAAATGGTGGTGATGGGGAGGGAAGCAGCTGAATTTGATCACACAGCATTGCTGCCTGGTTGCTGCTGGTGGGAAGAGCAAGCCTGCTGATTAGCATTCCCAAGAATACAATTAGGGGACAAGGCTATTTTCAGTGGTGTCCCCTCTCATGGCTTGTAAAGACACAAGCGCAAAGAAGCCTGGAGTAGGCGCTTCCTCCACCGCAGGCACTGGATGGCTTATATTAGCACAATGCTCTAAATCCCCTGTAAGTCCTCCCAGAAAGGGAGAGTAAATATAGTTCGTCAAACAGTTATCTTTAGCACACTGTCTCGTCTGCCAGCATGGATCTTTCTGCATGACCTCTTGCTAAGTCAGGGCAATTTCTTCTTGTTTCCTTACTCCTGCCTGCAATGCCGTGCCCTGAGGGGAGCCAGGGCTCCCTGGGGCTGGAAGGAGAGACCACTTGTGTTCCCCTCACTGACCAGCCTCTGTATGGACACAGCTGGGTTATTGACCTTTAGTCCCAGTTTTTCCTATCTGTTTTTAAAGTAAAAAAATATGAGATGGAAGTTCACACAGAAGGATGGTGAAGCAAAAACAAGCCGGCTCTGCTGGGGATCCCATCTGGCAGGTGAGGGGCATGCTGACTCCACAACTCTGCACCAGGCTGGACAGAGCCTTGGGTGATATGGTCTAAGGTGAGACGTCCCTGCCCATGGCAGGGGGTTGGAACTAGATGACCTTAAGGTTCTTTCTAATCCAAAACGTTCTATGGTTCTATGATTCTCTGGAATGATGGAACAGTGGTTGAAGAAACACAGGAAAGCTTGCAGTGAGCTGAAGCCAGCCCTACATCCCACTGCTGCTTAGACAGGCAGTCTTTTCCTCCCTTGAGCTCACTTTGCCACATTTCTTTTGTGCCACTGCTCATGAACACAGGCACACACACAGTTCTCCACCAGACTGGATTGCCTCTGTCCTGCCAGCTGAGATGGGTCAGCCTGGGAAGGCTCATGGGGTGCTGGCAGAGCAGATACACTACAAGGAAGCTACTAAAACCTTTTGAGTCGAGAATGGGAAGTGTGGGAGAGGGGCCTTGTACACCAGTAGGGACCTCACCTGATAGATGAAGAACATCCTTTCTTTTGACCAAAAAGTCAAAAGCTGCAGCTCTGGTTACCTACCAGCTGCCCTGTGAGCTGGGGCATGGCAGAAGGTCAAATCCCCTGCCCTGTTTCACAGCCAGTCTTCATGCACATCGCAGCAGGCAGTGACATGCCTCCACACAAAATTCTGCATGTCCAATCCACTAATTTTCACATAATTTCCTTTCAATTTTTTTTTATCTCAGCAGTCTCATCCCTTCAGGAAACTGCCACAGGAGAGTAACTGGTGTAACACAAAGCTCAGAAACTCCAATGTAATGAAATGCGGAAGATTAGAGAGTTAATGACCCCAGCTGCTACTATAGCCTTTACTCTCTGGGCTGCACTTGATTTGAGAGGCATCATGTTGCAGCTCCTTCCCTTGTGCCACTCTAGCATGGCTGGGGAACTCTCCAGAACAAGAACAACACAGCTTCAGTGCTGCCTGCCAGACAGGGAAACCGAACCATGCTCTTTAGTCAGGAGGGCCTCTGCTTCCTCCTGAGCTACTGAGCAGACTTCTTCCACACTCGCAGAGGCCAGGTCCTCATCTGTGCCATGCTGCAGTAAACATACTGTGGCTCCAGCACAGCCAGGGTTTACATGAGGGAGCAAAGGCCATGAGGGAGCTTGGGCCTGGCAAGCTGCTGCTCATCCCACAGGAGCTGAAAAGGGACCAGCTGTCCCATGGGAAGGCTATGGTTATTTGTGCTCCAGGGGTGGGGAGCAGTCCTGGCTCTGGCTAAGCATCAGGAAGGGGACAGAACAGGAGCTGCCTCTAGCATCTGCCTTCTGCAGAGGATTGCATCCAACAAACCTCCCTCTGTTGGCAATAACAGAGGGTAGCTCTGTGAGATGTGTATCTGTAAGAAACTACCCTCTGCCAGGTAACTATAGCCAAAGGAAAGTCAGGCAGCTGCGTGCCAGATATATGGCATACAACAGCACATATTCTGTGGCCAAACTAGTGCAGAGGCACCATCACCATTCCCTGAAACATGGGTTGCAAGAGGGGCTCCGGTCCACGCACTTTTTTCTCTGTTGGCATCACCTCCATCTTCCTGTCCTCTATTAATTTCGAGCAAGTGAGGAAGATAAGGCAGGAGCCTGTGCATTCGAGGGCTGCCACTCACCTCCCTGCTGGCAGGATGTATCTAAGCCTTCCTTTGTTTGACGAGGCCCTTTCCAGGGACAACAAGATGCCTTCTATTGCTCTCCTGATGGAAGTAGCATCACACCCTTGCAAATCTCCCCAGCCCAGCTCATGCTGAAATGCTCTGCCTTGGCTCTGTGCTGCTGTTAGGTGCTTCCCCACCTCTCCACCATGAGGAAAAGAGATGAAGACCAGCCACAAGGTCCCTTCATTCTGCGCAGCTCAAACTCTAGCCAGCCATGTCTTGGTGGCCAGCCTTATTGCCAAGTGATTTCCCCACAGTCATGCTATGTTAACATTTCCTGAGTGAGGTGCAAATACACACGTGCAGGACAGACATCACTTAGGGAGCATATCCAGTAATTTGAATGAATTACTACTTCAGCTTAATTCTCAGGCTTACTCTTTTGATTTCCTCAACTTTGAAGCAATTCCATTACATCTTCCATGTCCCTGACCCAGTTACGCTGGCCCTGATTACTGCCTCCCAGCTCCTCAGTGGGCTTGGACGTTACAGACTGCACCCCACTGCCAGAGTCCAGCCACCCCCACAATCATCCCAACATATTTTGCATGCCAGGACTCACAAAGCTCTTTTCCATTAGGACACTGCTAAAGAGACAGCAGCAGTAATAAATGGCTTCAAGAAACTCTCCCAGCCCTTCCCATTCCCAGTGAGATGCCAGTACCAATGAGCAAGTCTTGAAACATGTGTGAGATTCTGCTTGGAAACATGATGTTTTTCTCTTGTTATTCTGGAATAAGGATTGTATTTCCAAGGCAAATTAACTTGAAACACGTTACTAAAGTTAGTTCAAATTGTGAATTTGCCAATCAAGTTCGCACTGACAACAAAAACCCCTTCCCTTTACTTTAAGAGAAGCAAATTCTGTGCAGAAAAGGCAGACTGGTGGATAAGTAACAGCTTCAAGTTCTTCACCCCTACAGCTCTGCACTTCCTTCTAGTTTATCCTGAAAAGCAGCCAGGAGATGCCCTGTGTGGAGCCAGGAGCCCTGCAATGCTGATGACAGGAACCAGCATTTGATTTTACTCATTGCCCTTCCCAGTTTTTCTAAAGACATGCTTGTGGAAAAGTTACTCTGCTCAGGCCCAGACTGCTCCTTTGCCTTATCTGCACATACAAAGTACCCTGAAAAAAACAACATTTCTGCTGAATTATTTATAGTATATGGAGATGATAATAACACAAAAATCTGCTATGATTTAATTAATTATGAACATGTACTAAGGTAATGCTAGCAATACATTTAACTGGAAAACCTATTTATAATGAAATGATTTCTTATAAATAATTAGAGCAAAACTGTGTGTTGGAACTCATAATTTACATTTAGGGCCTGATTCTTCCTCCACGAACTTTACCTACAGGACACCTCTATGGAGCCAGTTAACGACAGAGCTCTTGGCAGGACGGGATCTAGTTTAAGATTGCAAAAGAAAAAAGTGATTTTTTTTTCTGGTTTGCANTCTTCCTCCACGAACTTTACCTACAGGACACCTCTATGGAGCCAGTTAACGACAGAGCTCTTGGCAGGACGGGATCTAGTTTAAGATTGCAAAAGAAAAAAGTGATTTTTTTTCTGGTTTGCGTTTGTTTGGGTTTTTTTAAACAAAGGGTCAGCAGTTCAGCTCCTAAAAGATGAGCTTTGCTTTTTGCCTGGAGAGTAAATTCACCTTATTTTGCCTTTCTAAGCCTCATTTTAAAGGCAAACGAAACCCAGATGGCACTAACTCTGTTTCACAAGTATTGCTTACCATTTGCCTAAACCACTCTTGCCTGACTCTGTACAACAGCTCCTGCCAATGCAGACCCTAACTGATACATAAGGGGGTACCCCGATAAAAGCCAAAATTTGGTTACTGAGATGTGATGGGAGGAGGGCACCTTAAGGAGTGTGCCATGTACCATCTGAGCAAGAGGGATTAAATGCAGACTGCTGTTGCCAGCCTGTTCCTGCTGCTAGCTGGGGCCTTAGCTCAAGGGCGTGATGAGAAATGAGACCAGCTAGCTTCCAGCTCCCCCAGTCAACAGGCAGAAACAGGGATGGATGGCACCTAATTTAGCTTTTTTTTTTTTTAAGTAGATGGTCTCACTGCAGTCTTTTAGCTCTGCTTTGAAATCAGGCTGGTTTTTAACTCTAGTCAGGTGCAAACTGCTTCACAGAAGCAATACTGGGTTTTGGCTGTAAGCAGGAAACAGAAAGGATACTTCATTACTGTCACCGGCTTGGAAAGGAACAAGGTGAAAGATGAACAGATCTTGCAGTCCTGCTTTCATTGTCCTAACTCAGGGGTTGCTTAGGAGAGGAACTCAAGGCAAGCTGGAAAACATACGTTTCACTCAGAGTCCTAGGCTGATTCCATCTGCAATAAACCTCAAATGCAGCCAGTACCCCTCTTTTTGCCTTTTGTTTTTCTCAGCCAAAAGGAGCCTGCAGTGGACTGGCACTGGGACCTCTTCCCACAAATGAAGCACTGCTTTGGTTTTTGGAGGGGTTTGCATGTTCTTGTGCAGAACCTGAAAACCTGTAATGAAATTAGTCTCAGTAAAGGAGAAGAAAGCCATCTGCCAACAAAATTAACCACATGCATCTCTTTTGATAGGCCAAACATAGCCCATAAACAGTGCCACAGCACTTCTTTGGAGCTGCTCAGGAAAAGCTTAAATGAGCCTTGAGGTCTCATGCAGTGAGAAGGGTGAGTATGGCCAAAACTCAGCCTCTCAGAGAGGCACCTCTCCAGGTCCTTCCACAAGGAAGAGGGTGGTTCAGGGAGGTGAGGAGAGGCCAGCAGGGCAGGTAGTCCTGTCCCTCTGCAGCCAGAGAGCAGCTAAAAAGGGAGCCCGGAAGCTTGCCTACGTAAACCAGATTTATTGGTGTCGTTCCAGTGCTTCGTGGACTGTTATCCATCAAAAGCAGCACTGAAATTGGCACTCTTTGCAGAAAAGGAAGGGATCCACCCCAAAACACTAAATGTCAGGAAACTCTTGTGTCACAGGATGAAGAAACACATGCTGCCACTGCAGTTCAGAATGTTCCTGCTCAGAAGATAACCAGGCCAGGCTCCTGGTCTGCGCCTTTGACCAGCACCAGGACCACACAAATCCTGCAGAGCCCTTGCTGCGTGTCCTCCCAAAGAGGTGACTGGAGGCCAAATGATTAACTGTCCAGCACACACTGCCATTCCCAGGAAGTGTCACTACCTGGAAAGCCTCACTGCTAAGAGGCAGATTTCAGGAAATAACCAAACTGTGGCGGGGAGGAGCAGAAGTCAGACCTCCACCTTTGCAAGTTAATTTTAACATGGTCAGACAAAGAGGTTCAGGCAAAAAGCCACAGTAACCCAAAGAAGAAGAACCAGTGAGGTGAAATAAGCCCCTGGATTATAAAAATATTAATAGGGGATATGAGGTAGCCAGTTCAGTTACGGGCAAAAGTTATTTTCCTCTCCAAAGAAAAGCAGAGGGATTACACAAATAGAAGGGCTCTTACAATGTGAAAGTAATCATCAAAATAGCCTTTTAAAAGCATAACTAAAATCTTTGCTTCCTGCTGTTTAGCATCGTTTGTTTCCTCTGGGAATGCCAGAAGGCGCAGGTAAGATGTCAAGGCAGAAATTTTGAACTAATTGGAGTCCCTGGAATGACAAGATGAAGTCTCAGTGGGGCCCATCCAGCCCCCTTCTTCCCAGGTACAGGGAAAAAGATGCTCAGCACCACTACTGCACAAAGTGCATTGTTGCCCAGAGTTAATAGAGATAACATAGTACTTTCTACAAGGAACAAAACATCTTCCTTCTGTAACTTCTGAAGGGGACATTGCCCTAACTGTATTCTCATAGGGAAAATGGGTTGAACCCTCTTCAGTCACCACCACCAAATCATAAGGAACTTTGTAGTTGGAGGGTTTTTTAATTATTACAATATGAATAGGTCTGAAAGTGTGATGGAAAAAAGTGCTGCTTATGCTGGTTTGGCTTCATTGCAATGCATGAAGTAGGATCTACAAAGGCATGAGTCAGTGTGCCAGAGCTGATTTGTTTCCTGATTTTTGTGAAGTGAAAGAAAGGTGACGCTCAGCATACCCTAATTTTTTGAGATTTCCATCAGCTGAGGGGTGGTGCATCTTAAAAGTGAAAACTATTTGTTCCTAGTGCTTAGCAGCAGCTGAACTAAGAAAAAAAGAAAAGACTTGCAAATAGTCTGGACAAAATGAAATCCCTTATTCCATTATGCAGCTTTTGCCTAATATCTGCAAGTCCTCTTACAACTGGACAGTTGGAGAATATGACACTCCTACAGAAAAGGGTTGGAGAAAACCTGGATTTCTGGTGGAAAATAAAAATAAGGGAATCTATGTGGAAAAAGAAATCAGGCCTCCTTCACCTCATAAAGATGCAAAAAGAATTAAAAAATCCAAAACAACAAAAACTCACAGAAGGGAGAAGGTGAAATCTCAGCTTGCTTTCTTGTGCTTGCTTTCTTGCACCCTTGGCCAGGCGGGTGGCAGCATGAGGCCCCCATTCGCAGCCCAGTGCCTGCCCACTTCCCAGCCTTGGCACTATGGGAACGGGAGGAGTTGTCTCCTGCTGCGAGGAAGCGACCTGGTGAACCAATAACCCCTTTCATGTCTGTTTACTCATCTTCTGTTTGTTTTCAAATGGTTGCCAGAGGAAAAAAAAAAAAAAAAAAAAAA